>CACRXK020006213.1:0-25798 GCA_902702795.2 Paramuricea clavata | reverse complement strand
TGATCTAGGCAAGAAGAACAAAATCCATCACCACAGCTAGAAAGAGCATGTTAAAATTAGTAAAATTGCAAAGTTTGGTTGCGAAATGTTGTAAAATGAGGAAAATATAGCCCTGTGAAGTTCGCAAATTTTGTATAGATTTGAATTACGCGCGGTAAAAATAACCACTTTCGGCTCAAAAATGATTATTTTTCACGCGCGTAATACAAATCTATACAAAATTTGCGAACTTCACAGGGCTTTATGACATATGTTCCTGATTTTACAACATTTCGCAACCAAACTTTGCAATTGTACTAATTTTAACATGCTCTTTTTAGCTGTGGTGATGGATTTTGTCCTCCTTGCCTAGATCAAAACTTAGTCTGTAGCTGGAATTGCCTATTAAGCTTCCTTTGTCACTGATTATATGCATGTAAAAACAATTCCACATATAGTTGTTCACAATTTCTTTAGTGGGTGGAATAGAAATTAAGGTTTTATTGTTTTAATACCTTAATGCATGGTCCAGACATCTCTGGCGGCAAGCATCAAGAATGAAATTTAGTTCTGTAAATGGCAGTTTCTTAGTTTCATCAATACTCAGATCAGCTTCCTGGAAATTAAATATCAACTGACATATGAGAAATGCACACTAACTACACAGTGACCGTGAAGTGTGTTTGGGAGTGGGTTCGTTGTGATCAGATTATTTTAACCAATCATATATATTGATCGACTTTTCTTTCTTGCACTCGGTGAAGTGGGCAAGGGGGATACCCCCTGCTACACCTTATAAAGATACATAATTTAACTAGACTCAAAATGCTCTGTATTCCTGACATGTATACTATTATTTAATGCTCTTTGCTTGTTTTTGCATCAAAGAGGAGCTGGCTAATAAGTCCCTGAGTGACCATATCATGAATAAAAACTGCCCAGCACTTTTTACCACTTCTCATTTCGGTGAAAAATGAGAGTGGTTGCTACCTTGTAACCCTATATATTAGGCAAAAGACCAGAACTGCAGATATTAACTTACTGAGCAGCCTTGACAAGTAAAATGGTCTGGCAGAGTAAAATAATAAAGTAGGGTACAAAAACTTAATGGGTTAAATAGTATACAATAACAAACTTATAATTTACCTTGACCAAACTTTCTCCAATTTCCAGCCTTCCTTGTCGGAAGAAATGCTGACATAAAACTTCATTTAAAGCTGAAGATTTCTCACCAACAAAAACCCTTGGCTGACTGACACCAGTATTGTCTTGAACAAAATTCTAGGCATTTGACATATTAATGCTAATTTAGTATACAATGGTTCTTGGTAAGTGTAGAGTATTAGCTACAGCCAAAGATTTGGTGTTATACACCTGGCTAGCAATTTCCCAATTTAGGTCTGCAAGAAACATATATTAACTATTATGAAAAAAAAATGAAAATATAAGATTGTTCAAATTTAAAACTTTAGGACCAGATCAGTGTTCTGAGGATGCATCCACCCAAAAAAAAGGCGGCTTGTTGCACACTAATTGAATTTTCCAATTACAGTCACTTGCAGATTTTTTTCTTTCTGGCTATTAAACACTCTGAAGAGTTTTTAGTTATCACACAACTTTACTGCTACACATGGTGTTAACTTGGAAGTACAGGATTACATTACTGTAGATGTATCCATTGCATAAAGTGATAAATGGCCTTAATGGGTCATTCCAGACACACCCATACCTCCTCCAGAGGAAATTAGAAGTTAACCCCCCCCCCCCCCTTCAGATGTCCTAATACACTTACTGCGGATTCAGGTAGACCGTGAAATGCGAATAGTTGTCGCGTTAGTTTTAACAGTTGTACGATGACGTTTCTAGGCAGATTTTCGACGTTTCTAAGGCGTGGCTTCAACGTTTATTTTTAAAAATTGAACGTTGTAATTACAAGGTAATTGCCAGATAGTATACTTCAAAATAAGGTTTCCGTTTTTATGTCAATTTTTTGAATAAGTTAGGGTTAGGTTAGGGTTTAGTTTTGCGTTAGGATATTTTTTCTACGTTATAAAAACGTAAACCTTATTTTGAAGTATACTATTTAGCAATTACCTTGTAATTACAACGTTCAAATTTTAAAAATAAACGTTGAAGCCACGCCTTAGAAACGTCGAAAATCTGCCTAGAAACGTCATCGTACAACTGTTAAAACTAACGCGACAACTATTCGCATTTCACGGTCTACCTGAATCCGCAGTACTACAGTATTATCAGAAACAAATTTTTCTCCCCTTCCTCATGTAAATTATGAAGCATTTTAGAGAATAAAAAGTAAAATAAATCAAATGCTTTGATCTTATTTTTCACAGCCCTTTTTCTGACTTTTTGCACAAGTCAGATTGATAATTGACAATGACATAATGAAACATGATTTCAAATATCAATATGATGTGGATAAAAACAGTTTTATCAGTTTATTTTACATTTTTTAGTTTGCTTTTTTTAAATCGCCCTGGCTACCTAGTAGGATACTATAAAATACCTCATCTCAACCCATGTTTGGCATAATTCCACTCACCCTATCAATTGATTTTCCAATCTTTGAAAGAGCACCATGCATGTCTTTATGTTCTCCTGCCACTTGCGAAACTATATTGTCAACTTTCTTTGAAATATCACCAAGTATCTCAAGCTGTGTACTTGTTAATTGACTTTCATTATCAACTAAATGGGTAATTAGGATTCTTTTAAAATAACAATAGGGCCATTTATACATTCAAGAGAAAATAAGTCGCAACATAATTAAGTGGCATCTTATTTAAGGCGCAAAAACATGTCCAAAATTGAACACAAGCTGTCGATAACGTCCGTCATTACCTTTGGGTGCGCACTGTTCAAGTTGTGAAATTGCAAAATGTTAGACAAGTGTTACTTACTGTACTTTGAAACAGTAAATCTTTAAACAAAGTTAACAAACTTAAAACTGACTATAATCAAAGTGACTAAGTGTGAAGCTTATTCGTAAATATATCGTAAAAACCAGTAAAATGTGTCATAAAAGTGTTCGGTATTATAACGAGTAGCATTTTACTCACACTAATAATATTTAGTTGTTTTATGTTCAGGTATTTTTATCCAAACGGCATTTTGTTTAGTTACCGTAATTCTCTGTAAATATGAATTGCTCTTCGTCTAGCAATTTGGAGATTTACGTGCATGATTTTTTGGGCTTGTAACAGCCAATTATAGTAGGGGTGCACGAGAACCAATTTTTAAAGTTCTGACCGGAACCGGATCTCATATATGGCCATATGTTACTTTGTCTGCTGCCAGATACTTCAAGTCATCAAGGAGAAAGCTTGCAAGTGTTAGAAAAACAAGATTGACAAATGTTAAACGTCATAATGAAGTGTTAATGGTGTATATTTTCCTTGTGTAGTCCAAATTTCTTCCTACTGTGAACTTTTGTTAGGCACAAAAACGTTTGATATTCTATCTCTCTGAAAATAACAGAGTTTCGGTTCCAGCCATGCTTTTTTTATTAGTTCTGGCCGGAACTGGAACTCTGAAAAATCGAGGTTCCGGCCGGAACTAACCAACCAGAACTGAGTTCCGGTGCATCCCTAAATTATAGCATTAGCATCCTAAATGTAATATTGTATAGTTAGACTATAGAAACAAAGCGATAGCCTGTGCACAGACTGCTGTAATACAGTCTGTGAAATTATTGGCCCCCCAGCAGTGGCCTGCAGTGCCCAGTGTGGAAAGTTTGTATCGCACGGCGGATATCTCCGGCAAGCAATTTTGATGCTTTCTATATATTTACTATTAAATTTTCGAAATCTCCGGCGTGCAATTTCCAAACTTTCCAGTCTGGTGCAGTGCTACCCAGATCTGGGCAGTTGATTTGGATTGGCCATAGTTACTGTAAACTTAGTAGATACATGAACATGAAGTGTCAAGAGAATATTATTTCAATTTTGAAAATCAAAGTCAAAGGTTTGTTGGTATTTAAGCCCAGTCAATCAGAACCCATTACGTTCAGTCACAACCAATCAGATTACAGTATGTTCACAGGCTAACAAAGTGATTACAATTTATAAGTATGTTCCCAGCCAGTGTGCTTACGAAAGGCTCTCGCCTCCCTGAATGCCTAAGCCAAGCTGGCTATTTTGAATGTTTTCAGGGGGGTGACAACTTCTGCTTCTCCTTAGCACACTAGCTAGGCCGGGACATGGTGAGCGCTTTGCAATTGTGAATTATTGGATGGTGCCAGTTTTTTAATACGCTAACACCAAAGGCACCAAGTCACCAACAAGAAGTGGGACTTCTGTAGGTGTTTAATTCTGTGTTCACACTACTAAACATCATCAAAAAAAATTAACTGTTTACAACACAACCTATATAAATTTTATAACATGATGCACTTTCGCACCTTTAGACAACTCTTCACGCAGACTGGACAAATGCTTCAAAGTATCTTCTAAAGATGCTTCAGTATGTTCACGGAAAGCCTTATATTTTTTAGAAAGCTTCTCTTCTTCTTTACCAACTGCCGAACAAGACTCCATGTTTATTTTCGTCCTCTTTTTTATAATCTCTGTTTTCTATTTTCTACTTTTCTTCACAATAATGTTTCCACGCCAGCATTTGAAAAATTCTCAAATTTTTCCGGAAAATGGAAGGAATTTTCTCTTCTTTTGGATAGTTCATTCCTTTTCAGAAAATATTTCTTCATTACATTTATAAATGACGGGTGAGTTTTAGGTTTTACGTGTTTATCGGTGAGTTGTACTTCTGTATCGTGAAAACGTTGGACCAGAAAATAACTTGATTTTGTCAAAATTCTTCATCTTTCACTTCGAGCTTTCTCAAACTGGAAACACATTACGGAAATACGATAAAATGTCGCGACACAAAATGTCCAATTCTCATTTCAGTTAACACCAAATTTTGGTTGAATTCCCTTTGATACTACAGAAACTATTAAAATTAAAATGTTATTTTAAAATGATGACAGACACTAATGACAAAGAAAACTTTTTTGGCTTGTTTAATTTCGGAATATTTTGAAATTTATACTTTCGAGTTTATAAATTTTGGCGTATTTCTGACAATGACGTCACCATGTGACGCACACTCTTTTCCAGACCTCTGACCACTCGCCAAATTTTTGTTGTTTTGTAAAAGATTTACAAAATTTTTCTTTTTGATCTTTTTCTACAACTTTTTGCTATTTTCCACGGCAAAACCATGGGTTGCGATGGTGGAACGATACCAAAGAGATGCGAGTTAGTTCGTGAGAAGAAAAAACCGGAAAAAGTCGACAAAGAAATCGAGTTAAATGCCAAATGGTTTCACTGCGCCATTAGCCAACAAGAACTGTGTGAGCCTATTGTATGTTGTGAATTGGGCAAGCTGTATCGTAAGGAATCAGTGTTAGAGTATCTGTTGGATAAATCCAAAGCCACAACTGATACTGCAAAACATATTCGCAGCCTTAAGGATATCAAGCAACTTGTCTTGACCAAAAAAATCCGCAAAGTACCGAAAGACTTCAAAAATAATGGCCATGCTGCAAACACATATCACGACTTCCAAGCATCTGATTACATCTGCCCGATTTCCGGTTTGGAAATGAATGGCCGCTATCGCTTCTGTTTTTCCTGGAAATGTGGGTGTGTTTTCTCAGAACGTGGGTTGAAGGAGGTTCCTTCGGCATCTTGTCATAATTGCGGAACACCATTCGCTGAGGAAGATCTGATCATTATAAATGGTAGTGAGGATGATGTCACCAAGTTGCAGGGAGGAATGCTTGAACGACGCCAAAAAGCAAAAGAAGAAAAGAAATCTAAAAAGTCCAAGAGAGCAAACGGCGAAGCCCTGGACACAGCTACCAAAGATTCCAAGAAATCCAAAATTGATACATCATCGTCAGTTTCCCAAACTACATCATCTACCTTAAGATCAGAGTCAAACATGAAACCACCAAAATCTAAAACTAAGTCATCATCCACAATTACTAAAGCAGAAAGTTCTTCAAATGGTGACAAAACTCTCGCTTACTCCAAATACAAGTCTGTAGCTGCTAATCCAGAGGCAAGCAAAGTGTTCAAGTCGTTATTTAGTTCCAGTCATAAGGAGAAACCTGGACAGGCAAAGCCACATTGGGTAACATATCAATCGTACCACTGTTAAAGTGTTAGAACTTCTAAAGTTGACAATGTTTCAACACTTGTGAGAACTGCCATTATCTATCAGCTTATTGAGTGGGCAAATAGTGTCTCTTAGTCCTTTACCAGTATAAATATGCTATGTAAAATGATGTTACATGTAAATACTGCAATATAATAAAAGTGTGACAAAAACATTCTTCGACGAACTAGGTAGTAAACTAGTAATGATACTCAATATTCACAAATTTGGTTGAATGCTCTTATTCAAACATACTTTTTACTTTTTTAAGTATAGTTAGATCTTTAACCAAAATCGATCTATTTTCTAACCCAAGAGAGTCACTTCATGACAGTTTTTGGTCTCGGTTTTCATGTGTTTTGCACTGATTTGTACATTTTGTAATACACAAATTACTCGATCTACTATTGATTCTATAATCTTTAGGTATTTGTAAATCCTGAGTATAAAAAACTACTTTATAGATGGATATAACAAACTATACACAAGTTTTAGGACCAAAAAGGGCTATCTAGTGTAGATTGCATAGCTTGAGTTGCATTTTCACACCAGAAATTATACCAAGTGGCTCAAAACAAACATTTATGGAGCAGTTTCTGGTTGTACAACAACCCTAAGTCGCTTGAGTCCTCGTAAGATCTCTATTGTCAATAGCTCTCCTTTTGCAACAAAGTTGTACACTTCTTGGGAGTTAGTCACTTTTGTTCCGTTGATGCTTATTATTATATCTCCTGGATAAATACCAGCTCTAAAAAATGATAGGGAAAGATTGTTTCATTCTACCTATTAAGCCGGTCTTTGTCTTGTGATTTCTCGGGTGGAACTAATTAGAAAAGACAAAGAAAATTCCATTCCGCATGCAAACTTCTGCCTAGTGGAAAACCGGCTTACTTAATTTTCTTCAGGAGATATTGCATATATTGTAAATTAATTAACACAAATTATAGATTACCTATGCGAAGGGGAATCATAGACAACTTCAGGTATAAACACACCATTCTTGACGCTTGGAAAACCAGGAACTCTGCCGAGTAATTCATCGATAATACCAGGAGTCAGTGTGAGCATATGAATACCAATATAACCTTTGGCAGTTTTTGACGATTTCTTTTGAAGGGCAGCTTCGAGAAACTCTTTCACAGTGTTAACAGGAATTGCAAATGAAATCCCAACGGCTCCTTGGACTGTCATAGAGTTAATGCCAATCATTTCACCATCCTGAAAATAAGCAGAAGAATTTCCTTTGTCACAGTAAATAAATAAAATTATATTTTAAGTAAACCCATTGAGTCTCATTGCACCCTGATGCACCCTACTTTAGTATTTTACTCTGTCTAACGCCAGACGGTTTTACTTGTCAAGGGGAGAGCGCTGGTGCTTAATGGGTTAAACAATCTATTGCTGAAGCTTACATTATAGAACATAATTTCTTGCAGTTATACTATATGTTATTAATTAGTATTGGGGCAACTGGATACTGACAGTTTCACACAATATGAGTAGCTGACTGGCTGATGCTGCCGGGGCCTAAATCTCTGTGTGTTTGAAAACTTGTGAAAGTACTCTGGTGTCCTGCCATACCACCCTTAGAAGTTAGACCTGAGGGATGTACTTTATCAGCCCAAACATGTGTACAAAATTTTTGGGATTTCCAGAACCTCTTGGGATTTTTTTAGGGACTTTTTTAGAATTTGTCAAAATACTTGACAGCAACCACAGGTGTATAACTATAGCTGCCACTAAATAAATTTAATACAAGTACGTTCTACAAATTACAACTGTTACAATAATATGTATTAATCATGTACAATACTAATTCTTAAGCCTCAGATTGAAATAGAAATATAAATTAAAATGTTTTAGCAATATTTTAATAAACTTTAATCAATCTACTGTCAGTATTTTCTGGCATTACCAGGTTGACAAGAGGACCACCAGAATTTCCAACCTATTTAAAGACAACAGAGAAAATCCTTAAATCAGATATTTATACAATGTACTGTTGTTATGACTACATATATTTAGTAGTATGACCTAATGATATAAACAGTTTTTAACCAATGAAATACCCTAGTACCCTAGCTACTGCATTATTTTACTCTGTCTAATGTCAGATGATTTTACTTGTCAAGAAAAGAGCACTGTCTGGCACTCTCGTAAACTAACAATCAGACAATTTTTTAACAAATAATAAAACAAAGTTATTAAAACTAGCAATGATTAGAGACATACATTAATTGCAGCATCAGTCTGTATATATTCAACATCAGATAAATGTCGACTCAAGTCTCTATGGACAGCACTGACAATACCAGATGTTACGGTATTACTCAGACGCAAAGGGCTACCCATAGCCACCACAAATTCTCCAGGACGAATTTCAGAGGAATCACCAAGTTTTATTGTTTCAAACTTTCTCTGAATACCAAAAAAATAGTATTATTTATATCATCAAATATTAAATTATTAATATGCAGGAGGGCAAATGTCAAGACATCGTAAATAATTTGAAAAGGTCATTGCAGAATATTTAGATGACCCTAGATATTTATTTCCATGAAATCTCACCTTACTTGGATTTCGTAATTGTACAGCAGCAAGGTCTGACGCCCGATCAAGGCTCATGATATCACCCACAATTGACGAGCCATCTGCAAGTGTCACAGTAACATTTCTCATATTTTGCACAACATGTGCATTGGTAAGTACTAAACCATCTTCCGATACCAGAAAACCAGAGCCAGATGACGATGACATCACATGACCCATAAACCCGCCCCGCCGACTGTGACCTTCAATATGTACTACAGCAGGGGCAATTATTTCAACAACATCAGCAACAAAATTAAATTGCTTTGATTTAGAGTTATTCGTCTTTGCATGGGCTATGGAACTGTAACATCTTATTTGAAAGCCCTTATTTTTCAACCAATCAAAAACCTGGAAGCCAGCTGTACATCCAATACAAATCCCTAAACAGAACACACATTTTTTCCAAAGTTTATCATATTTTTCTGATTTCCTTGTGAGATTTACAAAAGTTCTGAAGTTTTGTGGTGTTGGAGTACAGTACTTATTGTTTAAAAATCTCCGTTCTACTTTGAAATTTAATCTAGAAACACGTGTGTATGTAAACAACCTTAACCATGATTCCACAGCCATATTGGAATTTGGAATTACGCAACAAGCGACGGCCGAAGAGCCTGGTAACAATTATTAAAGAGCGCAAAAATGGTAATTTGCATAATTTGTATTGTTGCGCAAATCATTTTTGTGTATATACATTTGTGATGTTTGCACGGAGTTATCTTGAATCAAAACATAAGTACTAAATATATTGAACAGCGTGAATTTATAACGTATTGTATTGCATTGTAATAAAGATTGTTCTGTATTGTATCACCTAGTGCATCAAAATATATAATATAGAAGAAATGGATTATTCTAGCTAGACTTACTCTTCACTTGGTCACGTACCAGGTATGTATATGTCGTATGTTAAATGATTATGATTTATCACTCCACTTCACTGCCAATTTCGTTGTATTTATACACAATAAGTTATGGTGATCGTTTTGTTTAATAGGTTGACAGATGCGACGAAATCTTCGACTCACATTAGTCCTGCTATTTCTATTTATTCTCTACATATCAACATCACTGTATAATGGCACCTCGAAACTTCAAAGCACTGCCTACTCAGTATCACGGCTGACAGATAATTTCTCGGTTTTTCTTCCCATAACCTCAAAATATCGCGCAGCTAATGCGAAAATTCAAGGACGCAGGAAAATTCATCCCCAACACGCGCGAAATTTAAACATTCGAATTCGTCCAAAAGTAAAAATTGCGGACCGTCCGAATGGCCGTGAACGTCCGACAAAGCAGCGATATGCTACTTTTGTAAAACGGGCAAAGAAAGGCACTTCTAAAACGTTGGACAAAAGTATAAAATTGTACAAGAAGATTCCGAGTGCATCGGAAAGTACAAGCGGTGTGCGTGTGATTATTGTCGCGCATGGCAGGTCAGGGTCATCATTCTTTGGCGGGATTTTCAACGCGCATCCAGATTTCTTCTTTATATACGAACCATTAAATCAATTGAGAAGAATCGTGGAAAGAAACTCGGAAGAGTATATCGACAGCGCAGAATATGTGGTTGACGCTATTCTCAATTGTAATTTTGAAGATGATGGATTCTTGGAAATCATGTCACGTGCTGGTCATCACCGAGCCTCGTGCAGACCTCTCGTCTCCCCGCCATTTTGTAACACCACTCATGAAAAAGCAATGAATTTTGTCACAAATCAAAACTGGGCGTTATGCAATGAAACAGTTTCTGCAGATGATCTAAACACAGTATGTCGTAAACATACGAACATTGCCTCAAAAATTCTTCTGGAAAGTATAGAACCTGTTGATTTGTCCTGGATTTTGCACATCAGCGGTTCATACCCTGTCCCACCCTCATCTCCGGGCCTTCAGTCCACCGTGCGTGCGCACGAGATCAAGGTTAAGCCCGTTTATGTATTGTACTTAGTACGTGACCCAAGAGCGATGCTGTATTCTCGCCATGTACTGGGCTGGATTATTCCACGCGAGCACAATGAATTCGCGTTCGAGAGTGGTGAAGCTGACGACATGGTCAAGCAAACATGTGATACAATCGAACAGAATCTTGGGGCAGTTGTACGTCATCCACACCGCATCAAGTTGGTTCGTTACGAAGAGCTAGCGACAAATCCCGAAGGTCTGGTTCGGAAAATATTCAGAGAACTTCGTATTTCTCCGTCGAAAGAGGTATTCAGATGGATTTATAGTAAAACTCATGGACCTGTAAAATTATCCGTACTTTCACTATCGCGTAATGCTAATGTATCGGTAAATGCTTGGCGGAAAAAGATTCCCGATAAATTACTGGAGATCATCGAGACGCGATGTGAACGTGTCATGAAGTACCTAGGTTACTTACCAAGTAACGGTTCTCAAGAAATATTGCGTGATTTGCGCAAACCGCTGTACTTGAACGAAATTAGGGATTTGAAGGAGAGCTATGAGTGGCCTACTTACATGTAGCCTGAAAGATGTTTCTCCTTGTTTTCTGACTTTTCTCCTTCAAGTTGCTGTTGTTTTTGTTTCTGCATGTTTATCATTAACTCGCATACTAAAAGTAAAACCATAGTTAATAGAATAGATGGTTTGGAAACTCATTAGAATAACAATATAACTCATTAGTCATTATCTATGTTGGTCAACGTTTATTCATCAATCTGGTCCTTCACCGTCACGTGTGTATAGTATTGTATTTTTGCCAAATCCACCAATAGCAATTTCCAATTTACCCTATTCAGGAGCGTAGGAAGCATCAAAAGATTGTGTGAGGGGGCACCAGCTTCCAAGGGCACTTTTGGATATTGAACAAGGCACCTAAAAAAAATTTCCCGCGGAAGGGGGAGGGGAATTTTCTCGTCATACCATACCGAAATTGCACGTTTTTGACCAAATTTCTTTTTAAAACATCGAAATTTCCAAACAGAAAGGACACCTTTGATGTTAATTTAGTATTTACAGCAACATTAGCTTGTACAATAAGAGCACTTTTCATCACAAAAAAGGGCACTTTTAGTCCATTGAAAAAATTGGGGGGGGGGGCACGTGCCCCCTGTGCCCCCGGTTCCTACGCCCCTGACCCTATTGTTCGAGTCACGGATAGGTAACTTTCTTAAGACATTGCTGTTGGTTAGTTGGGCAAAAATACCATACGCACGTCACGGTGAACGAAGATAATGATTTAAATTGTTATTCTAATGACTTTCCAAACCATCTATTCTATATTGACTATAAAGCTATTCGGCTATGGTAAAACGAAATTTCATCCTCAATTCGCGTAATGCAGTGCTGTGGAACGATTCAGGTTTTCAGAACAAAGTGCAGTTTACGGCTTTACGCTTCATGATCACATGCTGACATGCAGACTGCAGTTCTCCAAAGAATATATTGCATAAACGAGATTTTATTGTCATCACTCAAATTTCCGCAAAATCAAATTTTCAGTCACGGTCTTAAAAATATTAGGATTTTGGGCATCCCACTCGAAAAACTACATGTTGAAGGGATTTGTAGATGAAAAATTCGAGTGGAATTTTTATACATTCAACGTTAGAGGTTGTGAAAAATTCAACTACCGTCCGATTCCGGCGACAGTTGTCGCTGGTCAGGTGTAATAAATGTATAAAGATTCCACTCGAAATTACCATCCCGTCTCTAGTGTGTTGAATCAGTCGAGGAATCACTTGTTCTTAAACTTAGTTGAGCGCTATATAGATCCAGACGTACGTTTTTTAGATTAGTCATTTCTTCATCTTAGTCACCTCTAACTCTAGCACATAGAGGATGCTCTGTGATATACATATATTACTAGCGCACTCCCTATCAGGGTTTTTCAGTGACTGGTTACATTAGAACCGGAACTGGCGTGAAGCAGACCGAGGTAGACTGTTAGCATATAATACAAATGGCGCTTTGAGCAGCCGCTATCAGTCTGTACTTCATCAATGATCTGCTCCCTGGGCCTGACCTATGTGCCTAACCCACCCTGTCAACTTTCCCTGTGGGAGGAAACCGAAGTTCCCGGGGAAACCCACGACCAGGGACGTCGCGAAGCCATCAACATTGGGGGGACTAAAATACGCATAGTCCAAAAAAATTTTCCGGACTAACATAAGCATTTTCAAAATTTTTCGACGAAGATCAGCAATGTTTCCAATTTTTTGACCGCAAACATAACAAAATCTTTAAAATTGTTGAAATTGCGAACCATTTCATAACGTTGGGCAACTTCGACCTTCTTTTATCCCAAACTTTGACCAAATTTTTCCGAGTTTTATCTTCAATTTTAAGCAAATATCAGTTCCATTTTGACCAACTTTGACCAACGTTTGAAGCGACGTCCCTGCCCACGACTTTCGGCAGAGCGTTGACTTTTACTCTTTTCACATGAGGACTGGGTTCGAGTCACATTGAGAAATTCTCATTGCGATTTGAACCTGCGACTTCGCCACCGAAGCCCGCGGGAGGGGTCGAATATTGGATGACCCTGAAACAAACATTAAATTAATATTCCGCTATTTTAACCGCGGGTACGGGAAATGATGCATGCATGCACGGAAATTATGCAAATATACTTGAAATTAACCTTTGCCCCTGCCCCCATACGACTTTCATTAATGATAACTATTTTAAGCATTGATTTTGTGCCTGTCAGGCTCGTGTCAGGCTGTCACAATAAGCAGTATAATATGCTGTGTTTAATAATTCATTTAAGGTAATGCACTAATGTGGTATAAAGTTTTGACAAGTTTACAATTTTGCAGAATTCAGTGTCAGTGACTAACTGTTAACGATCGACTGAGCAGGGAACAATCAGATGATCTCTGTACTTCGGCGAGGAACGTTACTGTAATTTCGCCAGTGATTTCACCCCCGCGTGTTTTACAGCGCCCTGATAAAGCAAAACACGCCTAAAGTGCTACAAGAGCCGAATGAACTGGCACCTCTCATCCACAAAGCCAGTGACTGCAGTAAGACGCTAGATTTCTCAAACAGCTGTAGTATTAAAGGCCAGATTTTCTTGAACATTAGAGACAAAACAAAACAAAGGAAAGGGTACGTTTTCCCTCGTGTTTTTCTGAATGACCTTTTATACCAGTACCGGATCTAGAATTCTATCACTTTGGCAATCGGTTTTTTTAACTCAATCAATGAATGCGAGATTCCTTAGCCCTTAGGTGTATTGGAATCCCATTTCTTCGCTCAAATTTAAACGTTCAACTTCAATGAAGCGAAATTTAGCATAAAAAATTGAAATACCAGAATACCAGATATGCAAATTGCAAACTTTTACATTTATCAGAACAAATGGGATTGTTTGTTTCATCCATAACTAAAGTAGAATTTTCGATTCTGCAGAGTTTGCACCATGCAGGCTACAATTTAATCAACACAATAGAAAACAACAATAAATATGTAAACAACGACATTGCGACATTTTTAGCATGAAAGAAAGCCGACGAGGAAAACAACCGGTTTCGCGGGTTTTTCGTGTTTCCCGCAAAAAAATGTAAACAATAAGACCAATAATGCATGAAAACAATTTTTAAAATTCTATGTATTCGATTATTAGATATATTAAAAAGACAATCTTTTGAATTTCGATTCAGCAAATTTTGGTTTTCAGCAAAATTTCGTCAAAAAGTGAAGTGTTGATGACTCTGATAGGTGTTGACACGTTTAAATAGGATTTCTTAATTCTAGTATGGAGTTGCTGTGAAAACACTCCAAGTCTAAAACTACTACATTTAGTCACTTTAATATGTTATTGAAGGAATGTACTCTATATTAAAGTGAGTGAAATCTTTGTAAAGGATTTTTAATTTAGATTCCATGTGCAGCAAACCAGTTATAACAACAGTTTTAAATGGCAATTGTGTTTTGTACTAATTACATCCTGAAGTCGGAAAAACCTCTCGGAATTTGAACATACTTTCTTTTTCCATCAAAGGAAATGCCGAGACAAAGCATATAGAAATGCTAATGTAATGTCAACTAATCGATCTGAAGGACGAAATTCGAGATAAAATGTTAAAAGGCGACCACACCAAAACAATGAATACCGCAGCGAAAATACGTCGGATACAAATGACAACATTTAGTGATTGCTGTCAACACTAATAGGAGAAAATTAGTAAAGTAGGTATGTCATTGGCATTATATTTCATTCAAGTACCTTTTGACCTATCGATACCAAAACATTTTCGGTTTGCAAAGAAAGCCTTTATTATTAAATAGCCGAGGTTGCTCGCTTGCGTAAGATGGAATTTCAAGAAGCGTGAAGGGCAATAGTAAAACCTTTAACCTTATCGGCTTTTAACCGGAAACCTTTTGACAAAAGATAAGTTTCGCTCTCAAGAATAAATAAGGATAACATTAAAGCCATTTGACACCGACCAGACCTTTCCAATCATTACGAAATGTGATATATAGCACTACAACTGATGAACAAGACCTCGAACACGGCCTGAAGCGCGTGCCAAATACACTACAAAAAAACAATGAACGAAAGTGAAGATTAATACTACAAAATTTTAATACTTTATATTCAATCGTATCTAACAACAATTTAAATTCCATTTTTATATAATAAATTCTTTTAAAAAGTACAACTGGGCTTTACCGCTGGAATTAAACGATCTAGCGTCACCCCTACTATTATATAACTCAATAAAACTATATTGCCAATATTTTACAAAACATGATATCAATAAAATTCTAACATTAATAATATTTAAAGTTTTACAACAATTCTTTAATACAAAAATTTTATCGTATTTATATTAATTCACTTCCCTCATAATACAGTGTAAGTATATAAAATCCTAACATACAAAAATTTCTCGTTGAATTTTGTGACAATAAATTTCGGTAAAAATTTTAAATTTCAAAAAAGCTGCTTGTCCAAGCCTCAAAGCCTAGACATTTTTATTTTCAATAAACTAGAAGCAATCAAAATGAACTGACAAGAAACAGATATCCTGAGGAATTTACAATTACGAATTTTTTTATAGAAGCGAATAAATAAACCTGTTTGCCAATTATCTATTGAAATCTTATTCATTCAAATATTCAATTCTAGGTAATTTCAACAACGGCTATATTTTACTTTTAAACAACGGTACCTAGTGTCATTCAAATTATATAAATCTTAAATACAAACTTTTGCCGACTCTTGAAAAGGTCGATGAGCACGGACGGAGCGTACGGATATCGAATTAGTTTCACAAACGGAAAAGCTATATATTACAATAGGCCTTCAAGGCACGACACTTCAAAAAGATATGCTCAATTATACATGCTTTTATAAAACCACATATTGTGCCATAAAATTCCGAGCAACAATTCTCACACTTATTACTTTGTCTAATATAATATAAAAGCTAAATAATTTCAAAATATTCCCAAGATTAAAATTTCATCTATAATCTAAAATTGTCGAGATAAAAAGCTAAGCGAGCAAGAAGCTCTACGAGATATTGTACATGATAAACCTCTTCAAGAATTTATTGCCATGAAGCTTTATTACCCTCGCGGTGACTTTTCGTCAAGTAAAATCAGCGACGGATCACATCAACGGGTTTTTCTGTGTCCAACAGTGCGATTTGGCCGTGGTCCCACACGAGTAACTTGTGCTCCATTGACAAATCCCGGCGCAGGTTGTTGGTTTTGAGGGCAGTACTTGATCGTGTGCGAGTCACCACCACTGGCTTTACAGATAGGACATGTATAAGCTCGCAGGATCGGGCAGGTTGTTTTGCCATCAGGACCTTTTAAAACATGCGATGTATACAGCTCTTCAGGCTCCCCGTTGTTACGACAAAATACACAAACTTGAGGTAGATTTGCCGACGGAGCATTAAAACCACGAGGGAGACTTGCTGTTGCTGTTGTGCCTTTCCCGCGACGCGACAAGCTTGTCAACGAATCGGCTCTTCGTCGATATGTACTGCCACTACCAGGGAATGTACTCGCGTTGGGAAATGGTTGAAAGCCACTACTGTCGCCAATAGTAAGCCCTAGATCTGTGAAGGAATCGCAGCTTCCAGAAGACGAATTCTCCGAGTCAATACTGTCGAACCGATCACGTCGAGGAAATCTGCTGAACTCATCGACTTCGAAAAAGCCCATTTCGCTGCTCGGGATTGCGTTTTGCTTGCACTTTTGCACGAGATTTATCAGTCCGAAGTAATCATTAAACACATTGAACTCATTCTTGTTATAGCCCGAGTCACTGTCCGTTATCGATTTCGTCTCATCGTCGTCCGATTCGAGAAAGTTACTTGGCATCAAGGTTTTCAAAACTAGCTCACTCAACGACATTATTTTTCGATCGTAAGTTGTCTTTCCACGGTTACTTCGACACACGCTCGTCTGGCGCAATTTGATGACAGTTGTTTGACTCCAAAGCAATATCGTCGCCTCGCTGAGCCTCTTCAGATTACGATTGCGGAAAACTTCAATCTGTCGTAATTTCGCAGCAGGAGTACTATGACCATATCCTTGGAGGCGTGACTCTTTATGAGTGAAAGGCTGCAGAACAGCGCATGCTCAATGGATCAGCGCGTGCGCAGTGTAGTTCTTTGGGAGATTCTCGCGGTAAAAAATGTTTGCCACAAAATATATAATGAATATTTCTTCGTTCGTTCACGTCAATCACTTCCGAAACAGCTTTCAAATTATTCCCCTAATTATAATGGACCAATCATGAACAAAGAAAACGGATTATCAAAGGTAAATAACCATTAGGACGGCGGAAAACTAATCCCCCATTCTCCTGGGATGGTGTTTTCATTCAATTTTTTAAATTTAAAAACAGTTTGCATTCAAATGGCTTCCCTTGTTTACCATACCACCATACATAGGCATTCAGGTGGCTTTCGAAAACAACAACAAAGTTGTAAACAAATTCTGTATGAATTTTGAATTCGAAAACAACACTGACAAAGTTGTGAACAAATTTACAGGACTCTGTATGAATTTCGAGTTTCTTTAAAGTCTTTAACGGCTGATAAAGTTAACTCTTATCATGTACATCTTGCCGTATTAAACAGTCATTCCAAATGCTATTGTTTGAAGGAAATTTGATCGAAGGCTATCAATTTGTTATCGCATGGTACAGCCCAGATTTTCCCGGGCTTGTGTCGACAAGGAAGGCAGTTACTCTAAGAGGACCACCTTAAAGTGTTTGGATTGCACTTTATAGCTGACTTATATGAACAGCTTTTTTTCAGGATTTGCATAAGTTTACACGTGTAATTAACTGCCCTAGATTAAGTGTGGATTGACGGGTAAATGCGGCTGTGATTACGGATATCTGCCAAGTTCAATCACCTAGAAATGTATCAGTTTGCCATGATCAATGCCATACAGACAATAGGTCAAATCATTTTCAGAAAATTTTTAAAAACACTGCAGCCCAGGCAATGCATGTGACTACGTTCCATTTCAGAATACAATTTACAATTATAAACATTTTAATATACTCATGGCCTGCTCGCAGGCTATCATGTTGAGATATTTACGGACGGTTCATCAATCAAAATTTATTTAAATAGGTGCTAGACACTTTGTCTTTTAAACTCTTTAGGATTTTACAATAACCCCTGGTTGGGCCCTGGAATTCTTGGAAGTACCATCTGGTTTTCATATGCCACCATAGGCAGCCCAGCAAATATATTCCCTAAAGCCGGTTACAGACGAGCAAGTTTTGTATGGCAAGTTTTTATATGGCAAGTTTTATTTGCTAAGTGCACGTGCGACAAATTTTACACGAGTTTTTGGTTTTCCGACTGCCACGATACTCGATACAGACGATAGCTATTATTACCCATTATATTAAACCCAGTGTAATGAGTGTATTAATTCTAATAGAGTTTTTTTCTGATTGATTTCCACTGTCATAGTAAGTTTCCGAAGAAAAGGGGGGTTTTGTAATATTGAACTATATAGTTTACAAAAATGGTTATCATTTCAAGACTTTATTACGCAAATTGTACTTGAATGTTACGTGATTTTTACCGGAATTTCACAGTTGGGGCATATGTCTTTATTCTGTGGTTGGGGGTAGCCCGCGGGCTAAGTTGGGGGGAGTTACGGGAGTTACACCTACACCCCCCGGCTGCGACATCCCTGACTTGCTCGTGTGTGTAAAGCTGGAGTAATACGAGCAACAAAATTGCTGCAACTTGCAACAAAAACCTGATTTCAATGCATGTTAAGTAGAAATGTTGACACATGTTGCCTCGTGATTTGTAATGTATGTGTAAACATTTTCAATTAACATGCGTAGAAATCAGATTTTGTTGCAAGTTGCAGCAATTTTGTTGCCCGTATTACTCCACCTTAACGGCTTAAAAATGCGTTATAAAGTTCGTCTGGGCTGGCAAGGACAAAATACATTTACACACACTAATACGTTCGCTTGAAACAGCAAAAATAACTCAAATTTCTGGAAAAAACCCAGATACAAATTGTTACACTATGCAACTTGTCTTGCAACTTGTCTCGCAATTTAATTTGTTCCAGCAAGCGTTGCACGAAGTAGAATCCTGGGTAGAATCAGGTTCTACTTTTCGCAACGCTTGCTGCGAGACTTGATGATTGCGATGTATGTTACACCTTGCAAGTTTTTGTAATGTACGTTAACCTTGCAATTGCGGCGACACAAGTTGCAAGACAAGTTGCATAGTGTAACAGCGCCTTTACTCTTTAGGCTTTACTAGGCTGGAACTCGGACCAAGGTAAAGTTCTCCAGCCTGCCTGCAATGCTTGCCGACGATGGCAGAACAGTGTTATGGATGCACACCTCCAGGTTCAAAATTGAATCATACAACCCAATCTTGTACTAGAATTGGTCTCGTCGAACAATGGATTCAGACTAGGATTTTGGAAGGATTCTGAGAAACAAATTGCTGCAGCCTGCAGATAGTATAAAACGTATCTTCATGATAAATTATCAGTATTAACATGCAGCACTGCAAAAACTGATTGGAAAACATAGTTTCTTCCCCCAACAAAATTCTATGCCCGATGGGGGGAGGGGTGGCTTTAGCCGCAATTTGGACTTTATTGGATATCCAGTCCTTGCATGAATTACTTGAGCATATCTAGTGAAGTCTTCGGGGAACGAGAATGATAATGGCGTCAAACGCGATGTCTCAAGTCTCTCAAGGGACAATTTTTAGCGACAATTTGCCGAGTATCTTTCATGAAATTTATTGGCTCGCCAACGACTGACATTGTCCTTCCTAGCCTGCTCTGCAGCCCCACCCGAAAATTTGAAGCGGAATCAGGGTTTCCTGGTTTTCCTTTGAACGAAATTTCGGGCTGAGAGCAGGCTATATCCTGCCGGACATCGCATATTAAAATTGGGTTTCCGCGTATGACGTCAATATATAAAGAAAGATCGATTAATACCAAAATCTGCTAAAAACTAGTAATTTAAATTCATTAAATTACCATACACTAGATACAGCCTCGTTTTCATGTGATTGGCAAAACATTTCGGCACCTCCCCCCTTCTCGAAATTAATTCCAAACCGGAAATAGAAAGTGCCTTATTTGATTTATACCGCTACATATCGAGTTCTGTTTTGATTGTGACTTGTTATGGTGTACGATTCAACTACAACTATTCATTATGGGATCAAAAGAACACGATTCCTTACTATGCAATAATAAAACCTCAGAGAAAAATAACTACGAGGGAAAATTTAACACCTTGCGGATTATATCATTGAAAGGTAATATATCATCGAATGAAATCGATTTTTCTGGGCAATATGTACATATATCACATAGTTTGTCAAGTTTACAAGGCGGAAGTCGAAACTGTATAACATCAATAACAAATGCTTATCTTTTTTCTTTTAAACAGCTATCAACGAATTTGAGGACCTTCAAAAGAAATGCGAGGACAATTATGCCAAGGTTAGATATTCTAATTTAAGAATTCGAATTTTAAGCTGTTACTTTATTTAAAGAACGCCTCAGTGATTACTGCATGCTGATAAATGAAAGTGTGTTTTTGCGTCGTTCTAGCTTTAATTCCTGGTAGTAAATTTACACGTATTTTTATTGCAGTATTTAGAGGAACGAGAAAATTATCTGCGTACAAAAAAAGAATTGGAAATCCTTAAGGAAGGTCAGAATTATTGAAATTTTATATACTGTTGCTATATTATCATATTGATTGCTATTAGGTCTATAAAAAATGAATATAATATACACGGAAACATTTCGTTACATAATTGAGCTATGAAATGAATTTTAGCCTGTATTTAAGCCAAGAAGGGGGGTATTTATATCATAGAGTTTTGTAATGAGTATATTTTTCGAAAATCATCTGGTCTTGCAGTAAATTATTAACAGATTTATGCATTAATTATTAACGAAATATGAAAGTCGGTCGGTTAATTGGACACATGCATGGAAGGTGGTCATCCAAAGAGAATTTTGTTTTTGATTTAATTTTCTCAAATTAAGTACTCAGTTTTGTCTACCAATATGGTTGAATTATTTAGTTAGCTTAATCTTAGCTGAGACTAGTAGATTAATATTAGACACTAGACAAAATATGTATAGGTTTGATATAGCCTTGCTAGAATGAATTGATCAGCTTATAATTATTCACATATATTTGGTTTGTTTATTTAGATGCAATATTTCTAAAAAAGTACTTGTAATATCAAATATGCACAGTAATTGTTTATGTAAATTTCTCAATATTTAAACACTGCTGCATGGTTCAACTTCCAATGCTCTTACCAGAAAAACTCCTGCTAAGGTCACAGAAAGACATGTTTTCACAAAACTATTGCTCCAACATTAGCAGTTTTATGTTGTATATGATCACCTCGCACAAAAAAGGTTGATAGCAATAATTGTTTTTAAAAAACTCGTTAATAATTCATGAAGAAAACACAAAGAAAAATCATAAGCGTGTCGTATCTGTATATGTGATACAGATTCATGTTGATTTACATAAACTTTAACTTTGCATGATTTTCTCGGCTTAGACAACATTTATTTTTAAAATTACTTCGCCAATGAACTCATAAGATGAGTCGTTTTTAAAGTTGTTTGTATATCTGATACAACACGGCTGCTCATGTTGTAAACATTACATATTATGACATTTAGGGAAGTTACAAATTCAATATCAGAAACATCAAAAACTGAACAAAGTATAATCATAAAATTCACAGTAAAAAACTTACAATTAGTCATTTGAATTTGCAAGCTAGGCTTTGTTCAGTGTTTGATGTTTCGGTTATCAGTGACTGTGCCTAAATGTCAAAAAACAACTATTGCTATCAACCTTTTTGTGTGAGGTGGTCACATATCACATAAATCAGCTAATTCTTACATGAAATTCGTTTGGGGTTGGCAATATGTTGCATTTCAATTGCTGTTGAAAATGGTCCGTGTCAGGGCTGGGTGGTAGTGCACTCATCAAGGTTTTTGTCATGGCGCAGGGTGTGACTATTGACAAAGTGAGTAAGCACCGGAAGCAGCAAGGCATCAAATTCTGTAGTCTTGCCTTTCACAATCATGTTACCATCTCATTTTGTCTCTATATTTTGAAATTGCCATTCCAAATTAACATAAAAATACTTGAAGAGGAAATTGGGACACGCCCATTTGCCAAGGCTAGGAGGGGTGTACACACCCTTTAATTAATTAACCCACCCAGTAAATCCATCCCTGTCCTGTGTAGCATCACCTTTAAATTAACCTAGTATTCATTGGATACTAAAAAATGTTTTGGCTAGAATGAAGGAAACACCATTTTAGGTTTTTTTCTAAACCTCCCATTCTTGGTAAGCGGTGTAGCTGTAAAAGTTCAAAAAGGAAACTATTAATCCATAAAGGAAATGCAGCGATTGCTCAAAGTAAGATAGGATGGGAAGGCATTCCTAATGTTGCCAAATTTCCAAGCTAAGTAGACTAGAACTGAACAATGAACTATCTTGCAGTATCGGGAGAAGCACTCGGTGAATATGAAAACCTTCATAGAAAGTTCGCAATTGAACAGGAATGTCGGGACAAGGCTGAAGAATATGCCAAGCAGGTACGACTACTTGTTTGGACCTTTGACAAAAATTATGCAATGTGATAACAGATATTGATCCAGCCCACATGGAATCATCTCTTTTGTTTCCTTGAAATAATGCCAAATCATTACACTTGCCAAGGCACCAATTTAGTTTTGAAAACTCATAGAAACCTTTATGGAGGAGCTCTACAAACATGAAGTATGATTAATTAAAGCTAAGGCACTTGGAAGCTGCAAAATACCATTGTATTAAATGTTATACTATTATTTAAAATATGTACAGTATTGGAATATATTATTAAATTGTTGTTAAATTTTGTGTAGCAAGTCAAAGCGAATAAACAACTCAAAAGACAAAGTGCCATACTGTTGAATACTTTGGTTGCTAAAGCAGTTGATTTTGATTTGGTTTGTATACCTTTTGGTTTGATTAATAGAGTCATTACCAGTTTTACCATAGTTTGCAACTGAATATTTGTCTTGCAATTAGTTACAGAGAAAACAGCCTTTTGTAACAATCATGGCCTTAAGAGCTTAATTACATGTTTTGTATAATGCACCCAAACGTTCCCTACGTGATTATTTTACCCTGTCTAATGTCAGATGATTATACTTAATTAATGTGTTAAAATGTTTAGGAAGAGCTAGCAAGTCAGACAGATAGTGACAGTTCTTCCTCAACAGAAGATCATGGCATTTGTGACAAACAGATTGAAGGTAATTTTTAAAGAGAAGATGGTAAAATTGTAAAAGTAAAAAGTTAAAAAAACCCCTGAAACTCTGAATAAAAAATGAACAAATGGCTGAATGAATGAATAAAGTAATAAATTAATACAATCTAAACTATAACTTTTTACTTTGTAAAGGTTTAAAACAACAAGTTGAATCACTTCAAATTAAAACAGATGACTTAACCCAAAAATTACATCTCACAGAAGAAAAGGTTTGCTTTAATCTTTGGCTTTGTTAAACAATCTAAACCTTCGCACTAACAATTGCTGATTTGGAATTTCCTATAGTTTAATCATGAAATACAAGAACACATGACAACTAAGGAGGCATTAGAAAATAACAAAGTGAATTTCAAACAGTTAAATCGAGGTAATGGTCCTAGGACTTTGGCAATCTTCAGCATTTGTTAGCACATTGTGTACAATCATTAGTTTTACATGTAGCATTACATATGTTGTGGTAAAATAGTATTGAATACAGGGTTATAATCCTATATTTACCTCGTCTAGTTTCATTACTTGCACTGGATGATTATTCAAATCTACAACAGAAATACGAGACGGAAATTCAATGTCGAGCTCAAGCAGAAAAACTTGCTGCGGAGGTATATATACTACACAGATGTCACATATACTATATGCCGTTTGAAAAGCTACCATAGAATTCTGAAAGTAACACCTCGAACATTGTACATTTTTTGTGATTAGGAAAACTAGCACCTCAAAAGTGTCTGCCCCCATCACTTCATTGGGCAGGGTCTAACTCGTAACACAACTTCAATAATTAGAGAACGACTAGGTCAAGTTTTATATTACAGAATCACTCGTATGAACTTGTGCTCAATTATTAATTTGGTGGAACGGAGATTCTCATGTTTCTTAATGTAGTAGCTGCTGAAAGTAACAGTTGCCTACCCTCTTAGTCGTTACTTTCCGAATTCTATGGTATTTCACTATCCTCCGCGGTCAACTCATGTTCCCAAAAGATCAAATTCGTATCAATAACCAAAGATTTGTTACCAGAGACATAGGAAATACGATGATACCACAATGAAACAAGGCGTTTATAGACCTAACCAGGAGACAGTGCTTCCATTTTCAAAATCAAAATTTCTCATTTTTGTCATCAAAATTTCTCTAAATTCCTTAGATTGTATACGTTATTTCCTTCAAAATTCTTTGAAATTTCATTAGGCGGTTTACAGTGCTTTTGTAGCAATACAAAGGATTTAATCAATTTTAAATGCACAAAATAGCACAACTAACAAAGATGATTGCTAGCTAAATAACCACAGGCTATTATACTGTTTAAAATTAAATATTTGTCATGAGTTTACAACATACACCTTCCATTGATATAAAAAATTAATTATTCACAGCGTTTGGCGCCAAAAGTTACCAAATTCCATCGCTCAAAAACTTTCGGAAGTTTTCGGAAACACGAGGAAAAAGTTAAAAACAGATTTTTAATTAAACATAATTGATAATTCACTCAAAAATTCAAGAAATAGTGAAACTTTCTTCTGCACTAATGCCATTGGATGAATATTTAAGTTGTTCGGAAAAAATCCTTAGATTTCCTTAGATTTTTTCTCTTCCTTAGATTTTCCTTTTCGACACTAGAATTTCCTTAGAAAAGGAAATTTCCTTGAAAATGGAAGCACTGCCAGGAGAAGTTGCGAAAAATGCAACTATCGGCCCTCTGGCAGGAATCCAACCTGCGGCCCTGCGATTCCGATGCAGAGCTCTAACCAACTGAGCTGCAGAGAGACAGTTGTCGAGCTCTAACCGCAAGTTCATGTATATGATACTAAGGTGATGTCAATGTACGGTGTATGGGTAAATAACAGGATTTTGGGTGTCTCACTCGATAGAACTAATAGACTTATGCATAATGACGTCATCAGGCTCGATGCCCGCGAGGAATGCTGGTCTTAGTAGTCATCGCCCGGGAAAACGGCAATTGCTAGATAGTATACTTCAAAATAAGGTTTCCGTTTTTATATAATTTTTTAAAATAAGTTAGGGTTAGGTTAGGGTTTGGGTTAGTATTAGGGTTTAGTTTTGCGTTAGGATAGTTTTTTCTACGTTATAAAATCTTATTTTGAAGTATACTTTCTAGCAATCACCACGGGAAAACTTCGATAGTGGCCATTTTGAATTGTTTAATTTTCCCGGGCGATGACTACTAAGACCGGCATTCCTCGCGGGAATCAAGCCTTGTGACGTCATTATGCACAAG
>CACRXK020006212.1:12037-25800 GCA_902702795.2 Paramuricea clavata | reverse complement strand
CGTTGTCGTTGTCGTTGTCGTTGTCGTTGTCGTTGTCGTTGTCGTTGTCGTTGTCGTTGTCGTTGTCGTTGTCGTTGTCGTTGTCGTTGTCGTTGTCGTTGTCGTTGTCGTTGTCGTTGTGTTGTTGTTGTTGTTGTCGTCGTCGTTGTCGTTGTTGTTGTTGTTGTTGCTGCTGCTGTTGTTGTTTGTTGTTCTACTTGGTATTCTTCTTGATACTGTTCTTGTCTTTGTTTGTTATTTTTATTGGTGTGGTTCTTGTTGTTGATTTGTTGTTGTCGTTGTTCTTCATGTTGTTGTTCTTGCGGTTGTTATTGTTGTCGTTGCTGTTGTCATTATCTACCTTTTTCTCATCGTAATCGCTAGACGTGAGTTGACCACTGTCCTCTTTGACCATGTAATATTGAATAAGTCTGGAAAATAATTAAACCGTGACGATTAAGATTTATTATGTTTCTTTACCTAATGCATTTCCAATCTCGTTCCCAGGGTCATGTGGGGGTTAGCCACGAACGTAAAGGAGAGAGCCTGGGAACGAAATTGATACATTTTGGCCAAATCAATAAGCCCTCCGGCCCTTCTCTCTATTAACAGCCCCCTAATAGACGATTTAAGGAATATCTACAACTACTACTTGATGTTATATATCATAGTCGGAATATATACTGGGTTTCTATCCTCTAAAGTCTTACTTATTCTTTTTAGTAATTTCGTCCACCAAAGTGTGGTTATGTTCCTCTAGGAAATCTATTTTCTCATTCTTCTTCGCATGTGTTTTCTGAAGTTGACAAATTCGTTCCACCATGATCGATTTCTCGTGATCGAATTCATGATTGCTCGTTTTATTATGAGATGATTTTGTTTTTATTTCCACCTGCGTTGACATCTACATGATAATGAAGGAAAGATGTTTTGGTTTTATTTAGTTATTTAATGAATAGAAGCATTGGAAGGGCTCAAAGACGAAGAAATGCCTCTCTAATAGTTTCTATGAACCTTAATAGCTTATCAGTCTTATCAGTCTATGGTGTTTCCAATCTTGAATGCCAAATGGCCTTCTATTTGGGGCAGTCTGGATTAGGTTTGAACCAAAACGTTTCGAGAACTGAAATTCGCCGCAACACAAGGACGGAAATATTTTGGCAACGCATGAGAAATTCACATCCCCAATATTCCACGACAGTCGACATGCCTATCAGTGGTCGCAAATTAACTGTCAGCTACTACAAGTAGCTATATCAAGCGCAAAGACCATTCATAAACTTACCAAATCGTCAGAGTTATATAATGAAACCTGCAATGAAACAAAACCTTTTATTATTTACTATTACAAATTTATAATTATAATATAGCATTTGTAAATTCTGAACGCTGATTGGCTAAGAGCCGTGTTGATATAACTCCATGTCAACACGGGAAATTTTCCGCCGCTTGTAAACACGGAAATTTTTCTTATTCTTCGGGCTTTTGACATTGCTATATTATAAAACAAATATAAACATTTTTCCGTATTGATATATAGTTATATCAACACTCGTGGAAGTTGGGAAAACTCGAAATTGTGTGAAAACACTCCGCCCTTCGGGCGTCGTGTTTCCACACAATTTCTCGTTTTCCCAATTTCCACTCGTGTTGATATAACTGTATATCAACACGGAAAATGTTTTATATTTGTTAAATATAATATATGTGGAAAACGTCAGAACAAAGACCCTTTCGCAATTTCTGTTTCCATTAAAGGTGCGATGTTCTTCTTCTGACGGATGTGAATGAGTGGATGAATTATGAATGAGTGATGAGCAGCAAAAATTGCAAATGTAAACGGTTACAGTCGCCCAGGTTTTGATCCATGAGCCCAGATCTTTATTGCTGCTGAACTATATTATGCTTTCCCAGAATACATATATCTTACCCCTCCATTGTTCACTCCATAAGCAGGTGGGGATAACGGAGGATGATGGGTGTTGTTCATGGATTGGTGTGCTATTACGTTATCAGTTTTATCAATTGAACCGCTGGAAGGTGCACGTGAATCACTATCCAGACGTTCTTTCGTCGACTTCTTTTCCATAGAATCAACTTTCCTGTTTCAAGAGGAAAACAAAATCGTTTAAACTTCAAGAGAGGTTTTCTCATGCAGCTAAACTGAAGTTGTTTACCTTTTTGACTGCTGCAGCTGTCTTGTGATATCCTGTAATAATAATGACGTTAAGCTGGAGTAATAACAGCAACAGAATTGCTGAAACTTGCAACAAAATGTGATTTCAACGCATATTAAGCAGAAATGTTGACACATATTACCTCTTATGTGTGAACATTTTCAATTAACATGCGTAGAAATCAGATTTTGTTGCAAGTTGCAGCAATCTTGTTGCCCGTATTATTCCACCTTTAATGAGAAAGTAAGCTTGTCAAGGAAAACTCGCTCGTCTGCATGTGCGGGGCTTTGTCAGATTGTGAATTTTTAGCGTGAAAGTTCCCACTCTCGTTCGCTCCCTTTCATACCTTTAAATGTGCCGCGTTTTTCTTTTTCGTCACTTTAAGTTCGTTCTTGATATCCTCCAGATTGGTTGCCAATTCTTGCACTAGAAAAGAAATGTACATGTTTAAAAGACGTTACTATAATGTAGACCATCGGTTGTAGAGAAGAGCTGAAACATTTCCCCTGAGGACGGGAGGAGAAGGGTCTGTCACTTGGAAAGGATCGACAGTGCCAGTGCCCAGTGGCAAAGGATTTGAAGGCAAACTCGAATGGCAGGCGAAATTCCTTTAGCCCAGGAGAAGAAGTCAATGGCGGGGATTCGTGGTTCGATGTGCGGACACGCACGGAGCAAGCTGGAACGAAGACGAAGTAATTCTAGCGGTAGTATTCTATCTATCGGTTTCACTTGCCAATGGACGATTCTTTGTCGGAGTAAACACTAAGGAAACAAGATCTACTAGATACCTGCTTTAGTTTTTTCTCCAAGTTTTTCCTGCAACTCAGTTTCTTTAGCACATTTGGCTTGTATTTCACTCTTCAGAGACGAATTCTGCAGGAGAAGAAACCTCATAACGCGTTGGAAGTGACTTGCAATTCACGGCCGAGTATAGTGAAACAAGTACTTAGGAAAGGAATGTCAAACTTACCAAGTTATTGTTATTTGCTTCAAGATTGCTGCAATTTGTTTTCAATCCCTCATTTTCTTTGTTCAGAGCTTCATTCTACGACAGCAAGAATACCAAAAATACCAGGTGTTATATCTACATGTTCACTATTTTTTTAAATGTTTGCTCATGTTTAATTTTTGTTCATTAATTAAAGTACTTTATACGCACCTGGGCTTGAATGACGGACAACGTTGACTGTAGTTGAGTGCATTTTGCAGTCATCTTTTCTATATAGTCAAGCAGTTCTGATTCCTTCGCATGAACAGCAGCCATCTCTGATTGAAGTTCACTGACAGTGTAAGTTAGCTGAGTCTTTTCAACCGACAGTTTCTGGTTGCTCTCTTCAGAACTAACAGAAATAGTTCAATAAGTGAATTCGAGATTTTGTCAGTGCGCCGCTCTATCAAATGTTACAAAAACCCATCATCCAAATCCCAAGTATTAAACATATATCAAAAATCATATTGGGAGTTAATGGTTCTTCAATATATATAGCTAAAACTGTACATATCAGTATGAGAATTCTTTTAATAAAAGCAAGCATTGTGCCTGAAAAAATTTAGTCCTTACTTGAACAGGAGACTTTTTAATTTCTCTAAATCTTCAATCCTTATGATCTGGTTATCCATCTCTTTCCTCTGGTTCGCCACGGTTTTCTCGTAAGTTGAAATAGCCAGAGCATACTTTGCAACCTTCTCCTCCAAATTTTTCATCTGCTTGATGAAATTTTAATATAGTAAATGGAAAATATACATGGGTTGGTTTCATCACACTAGGGAAATTGACTGAAGTTATCAGTGGACACAGACCTTTGTGTTTAGATTATTGTTTTCTTCGCTCAAGTTTTTAACTTCTTCTTTCCTCTTACTGAGTTCTTGTGAAAGATTTTTATTGTTCTATATTAAAGAAATCATGCAGTAGTGCAGTTAAGACCTGTCCTCTCTACAACTCAAGCACAGGCATAAGAGGGATCAAACATATTGATTTCTTATGCACTGTCCTCGCTATAACACAACATAAGCAGGGCCGTATTAACCACGTGGCAGATGCGGCATATGCAGCTGGCCTCGCGCTTATGGGGGCCTCGCGCTTGACTGTGCCACGCCCATTTTTACGAGAACACGCCTATTTTCTATTGGGATACGCCCATTTTAGGTGCCTCACGAATTAGGGACATCTCGCCTTTAAGGCCCCTAGGATTGGCAGTTTACCCCAGGAAAATAACAATACTTGTATGCATGTAATCTCCAGTTGCGCTGATCTGTTATACATGATCCTGTTTATACTTGTTGACCCAACAACTGGGCCAGGCAGGCAATTGTTTATAATTGATGCCAATCAATTGAAATATTGAAAGCAATTATTTAATAATTTTGTGTGTCTTTGAATTGCAAAGGTTTTCATAACGGGGTTGAGGGGCCTCGCGCTAAAATCTGCCACGGGCCTCGCGCGACGTTAATCCAGCCCTGAACATAAGCATAAACATAAGCATAAACATAAGAATATCAAAACATTGCATTCATTTCCTTATGCTTATGTTGTTGCTTAGGCTTGTGCTTTATATTGCGTTGTAGTGAGGACACAGCATAAGAACATCAAAGTGTTCCACTTGCTTATGCTTGTGTCATAGTTAGGACCAGACTTTAGTGAAAACGTAATTGTGTCTGATCGGGCAGCAATCTTACAAATCTTCTACCTCGTCTTGGGTTGCAATCGACTGAGTATGTTTCTGTAATTCTGATTTTTTTTGTTTTAATTCTTGATCCAGCGAGATTGATTTCATTTCCTCCGATTCCTGAAAATATATACAGAATGATGTCGCCTGAATCAGTTCCCATTCAGGAATTGTGCCCCCCCCCCCCGAAAAAAATTGTCACCATCCACTGCCCCTGATATTGAACAATCCTACTGAAATTGCAATCATCTTGGTTCAGTTAAAATACAAAAAACTGTTTACCTGGTACTGTTTTATCATTGCTTGACAATCTGCTCTAATCTGTTCCCCTTCTTCTTTTGCTTCTTTCAGTTTTTGTAAAGTTTGTGTCAACTTTGTTTTTGTTTCCTATACAGGTGCATGGCAAATATTATAAGAAATCATCTTCTGAATATCATATTGAGCCAAAAACAAAACCACCTACCTTATGAGCATCTAATTCAGACCTCAGTTTATTCTGTGCCCACTTCACTTTAACAACGTGCGAGTTTGTGTCTTCTTGTGCTTTCTCGACTTCCTTCTGTTTTTCAATTATCTCTCTCTCTTGATCGAGTAGTGATGCCTGGCATGTTTTGTACTCAGATTGAATTTTCTTTACATGTTGCTGCAGTTTCTCGTTTTCCTTGGAAAACATGTTTGAGTAAGATTTCATAGGTGAAGCTTCAACATATCCTTCCAGAAAGTTCTAATTCTTCGCTATATAGAGCTTCGTTCTTGTGATTGAATTAGCTAATAAGTTTTAGGACTTTTCATCTCTTGTTTTTGAAAAAATTACACAATCATCCAGTTGCAAAAGAGAAATTATATCTCTAGGTCAAAATCTGTGAAATACTGAATCATGAAAACGAGGCTCTACAGCTAATCTCAATCATGAAAACGAGGCTCTACAGCCAATGAAAAGTACTTTCCAGAAAGCTACTGGCAGTTAACATGACTTTTCTGCTTTCCTTTGGCCAAGTGTTACAATATTAAAATGCCACGTTTTGAGATAACTAAGAAGTATAGTTGCAGAAAAACAGGCCATCCTGGGAATGGCCTTGCAATATTCTTCCCAACAAACATGAAAGAAATTACATGCTCTGGACATTTCAACTCAATTTGATTGAAAACTCAATTTTTCTTGGCATGCTCACCTTCAGGAAACATGGCTAAAAACACTGTTTCCACAAAAAAATACTTCCTTGTTTGTCCAGTGGATTACAAACTTCACCTAGTTTACTTTTTGAAATGTAAGTTATAAAAAAACAGGACACTAGTATAACTATATTCAGTACCTTTGCCAACTCTGACATTTTCTTATCCATGGTATCTTGCATTTTGGAAATTTCTTGTTTCTCTTCCGTAAGTTGAGAGACCTTTACTGTCAAACTATCACGCTCCCGTAAACACTCTTCGTACATTTTTGTCACCTGATCAACTCGGAGTTGTAGCTCTTTCTTGAGAGAGGATATTGCTTTCTTCGCTGCCAGATCATGAGCATGAAGCTTATCTTTTGTGACAGCCAATTCTTTATTACAATCATCATATTGTGTCTCTAGAGTTCTTACTTTGTCTTCTAGCGTTTTGGAATTTGAATCGTTTTCATCATTGGATGATGAAACTGTAATCTGGAGGTCTTTTTTCTCTTGAATAACACTACAAACAGATTGAAGTCACTTCTGAGGCAAAGGTCTGAAAATAACCCAACCTTTAAATAATTCCAGTCTTAGTATAGACCAATTGCGAAACTTAGTGGCCGCGCCTTCATACTGCACGAGAACGAGGCTTATTATGCAAAAACAAAACAATTTCTATATTTTTACATAGCAAAAAGTGAATTTTAGGGTTTTTAAAGTGTTTTTTCTTGAAGGTTTTGCCAAGTGTTATTGATGAATGTATTTTTCAAATATCATCCAATTACAGTGCGTCTACTGTAAATGGGGCCACTTAGAGAGCACTAACCAATCGCATTGCAGAACAAAAAGAAACATCTAATCAAACTAAAGCTCGTCCAATCAAAAGAAAGATTCAGGAAGCCATTAACTGCTGTGTTTACTTTTACAAGTCTATTTTTACCGTTTGACATTCGTTTATTTGTTCGAATTGTTTTTGCCCTAATGCTGATTGGCTAATGCGCCGTTTGTTGATTTTTTCACTTTCTGTTCTGCAATGTGATTGGTTAGTGTTCTTTAAGTGGCCCCACTTACAGTAGACGCACTGTAAAGCTGAATCAGCGCCATTAGTCATTGTGTGTAAACATACCTTTAGCAACAAACCAGATGAACTGACGAAGACACTATGACCAGCCTTAAGGCCTGGTCACACTACACAATGATAACGATACGATAAATTGTAAACACACGATAATTGGCAAACAAATTATGTTAGTGTCCACACTACGACAAATATGATAAAATTATCGTTTGAATATAACGATTTTAAAAACGATCACAAGAGCGATATTTTTTAGTTGGACGATAACGATAAATGTTTGACCAATCAGCACGCGTATACAAGTTATCGTATCGTTATCGTTGTGTAGTGTGACCTGGGCTTTAATCTGGTTACTCAAACCATGACTGATTAGATATGCAAGAATGTTCACCATTTAACTGTCTTTGAATTCTCAAGAGATTGATTGAAATGCATTTTACCACATGGTATGTCAATGAACTGATACTTAACATCACTATGTGGATAAATTATGTCATGCAATTATTTTAAGGAAATGCCATGTGGCACTTCCTGTAATCTCTTTAAGTACCATATGTTAATTTCTGCATAAAGTTATAGTAAATAAAATAAAATAAAATAAAAAAATTAAAAAGTGATTATTTTAATAAAGAGGAATATGCAGTCACACACGAAAATGAACTCTTTTTTTTAACTTTACTCAAAGTACAAAATTTATTAACATTGTAATTTAATCTTGCAACACTCATGACCTGAGTTATTTATCTTGTAACAGAATATTTTGTAACATATTACCATATACTTACTTTTCTAAGTCTTGTTTCAAAGAGCCACACTCTTTTAAAGATTCATTTAATTGTTCCCGTAGTTCTTCATTTAAGATTTCCAATTCAGCAACCTTGACTGTTTGAAAATCAATCTTTTGTAATTTTGTTGAGAGTTCACTTTCTCGCTCTAAACAGGCCTTATACTCCGTTTTAATCTTGATGAGTTCTGTTTTTAATTCCTGTTCCGTTTCTGAAGTCTGCTTCTCTGTCTTTAAAGAAGGGATTTCTTCATTTTCTTGACTATTCGCCATATTATCGTGTTCTGTTTGGCCATTATTTTCAGCATTAATATCATCACTTTGCTCATTCGCTCTTATATCAGAACACGAACCCGTTTCGTCTGTACAATTTTTATGTAACTCAGATCCATTGGAATTAATATCATTTCTAACCGTTTCTGACATGAGTAATAGTTAGAAATCACAACCAGAAGACGATTACAAACCAACAATGTATACTTGTAAAGGCCTTTAAAACGTAAACAAAGGTCCAACTTGTTGTATTGAGAAATATTAACTCTTATTTTGCATAGCTGCTTCAAATCGTATCATATGCTTTCCCATAAATTCAAGTGTACGTTAGTATACTTTCATAAATAATCCAGCGTTTGGACTTTGATATCGTACGGTTATAGCGAGAAACATTTAATTTATCTTTGTGGTTTAAATATTACCTCGAATTATGGCTGCCTGGACGTCTGGCCATGAAAATATACAAATGCTTTCTGTATGTCTTTTCCCCCTTGTTGATGAAATATTATTGTTGTATTATAGACGAAGATGAGCTTTATTCAAAATCAATGACAAAAAAGAAAAACAATGCCACCAAATGGCTCAAAATTGATTCCAAAATTTACATTTTGATGTTTAATATAAAGTTTCATTCTTTGAATTGAATTGCTCAAAAGTACTTCGTGGGTGCGCGCGTGGTTTTACACGCATGTGTATATGAGGAAAGTAGATCATTTCCGCAATAACAACGCCATTTTCAAGTGTGATGCATTGTGGTCTAGATGATTATATATGTGTGCATGATGTTATGAAGGCGCAGAGGGGGCTTAATAAATTGCTTTCTCTAAAAGGTGGATGATTTGTTGGAGACAGAGCCTTCTTGGATATGTAGAAAGGTTTTTAGATCAGGGGCGGTTGTTCAAAGGTGGGTTAGCGCTAACCCCCGGTTAAAATTTAACCCACTGTTTTGGTTTATGTATTTTTACACGTCTGTTTATTTCAAAACTTCAGAGAAGTGAACTCCTGTCGACCCAGACAAGATTTCTGAAGAAATAATTTCAAATTTATAGACAAGCTGTTCGGAAGTTTGCTTTGAATTTTAGGTTAACCTTGGGGTTAAGCTGATCGACTTTTGAACAACCGGCCCCTGGTGTCAGGCGAGTCATATACTGGGCGACTTTCAAGGCATGGCGCGCGGGTGGTGGTAACGAGGTCATTCTGCGCCAACCTCGCAAGCCAGGGTCTTTTCAATCTCGTTCCCCGAGCCTGCGATCCTCGGGAAGGAACGCGAGGCTCTGGGATAATCCGTTGCCGGAAGCCAGGAATTCTGGCTAAGATTGAACTACACATCCATTTCAACGGCCAATCAGATTCCTCCCTGAAACGGATTATCCCAGAGCCTCACGTTCCTTCCTGAGGATCGCAGGCTCGGGGAACAAGATTGGGGTCTTTTAGCTGCGCTCGGGCTAAGACCCTGGCTTGCGAGGTTGATTCTGCGCCTGAGTGCAGGCTATAGGTACAGTGAAACAAGAAACCCCCTGATTCAGGGTATCGCTTTGTGGTGGGCTGCTAAGAATTCAAGGATGGTGTGGAAACTAAACAGAAGCGATTGTGTTATGTTTTTGTCGGAGTTTATGTTAATTTGTGCACGGTTATTGTCAGCTTATTGCATTCTCGTAAAATAAAGTAATCGTCCAAATGGGATAGCCGAGATGAAATGTACAACGATATGATATATAAAAAGTTGAGACAAAGGATTTGCTCACGGCGAGGTAACATTTCAACATCAAACAAAGGTTTTCTAGTTTGTAGCTTTGAAGACGCAGGGCTTGCACACCTTAATTGACAGACTATGCCCGTACCAGCTCCCAAATAGCGCTTTATATAGTTATATAATACATTTAATAAACAGATTATTAAAGCATATGATATTTATTTGATTCATACATTTAGTTTTTCTACGACTTTTCACAATCAGTGTAGTTCCGTCCGTGCTCAAACGGCACTGGTGGACTGTCCAATGGACTGCACCGTACTAGCGATCCAGTCCATGAAATTTCCAACCCTGGCGTAAACTCCGTAGTAGTCAGGCACAGCACATCCATAACCCCAGCTTGTGGCACCCACAAGATGCCACCGATATCCATCACTGCACATCAACGGTCCCCCGGAGTCCCCTTGACACGTATCCTTTCCCCCTTCTTTGTACCCCGCGCAAAGCATCTCGGATGTAATCAACGATTCATGATATGAGCCATTGGCCGTACACTTTGCATTTGAAACAATAGGAACCTGCACGTGCATCATATGGTCGGGGTCGTCCCCCCCGGATTTCAAATCTCCCCAGCCAGCTAAATAGCACATTTCTCCGGGGGGGAAATCGGAACCAGATTTAGGAAGGCATGCGAAGTTGACTTTAAAGTTATGCACGACATTTTTGTGGAGTTGTAACAAGGCGATGTCGTTGTTATAAGGAGATTCTGCGTTGTAGTCCGGGTGATAGATGGTCCTGACCACATCAAAGTCTTGTTCACTACCAACTTTTTTACTTGTGTTTGTGTAATATGCCCCCATACTATATGAAAAAATCAAAATACCTACATTTTGTCAAAAATATTCATATTCCAATCTTATATACCTGTACATTTGGGTGAATTCACTCTCTTGGCTTTCTGGTGTTTCCGGATCAGAATTTTCGAAAATGTTCTCGTCAGAAAAAATAGCAATAAAAGACACACATGGATAATAAGGTCAGTAGAAAAACAGGTAAGATAGATAGGAAGGTAAGTAAAATGTAGGTACAGTACGTAAATAAATACTTGAATACCTATGTACCTAACTGCGAAAAAAATTTTAGTGGCGAATTTTTTCGCACACCAATCACACAACCAAAATTTGTTTGTTTCACTTTTGTCGTGAAGTTTTGCGTGATACAAAACGGAACTTAAGAGCTAAACATCACTAAAGACATTGATATGGAATTTAGCCCCAAATACTTACCGTACATGACCCATTTCATCAGGTGCATTGCCCACCACGCAATGGGCTGCAGTAAGAACCACATTTGGATATATCAGAGTTCCACCACAATACTGACGAAGTGTACCGCTCCCGTCCTTGTACATTAACATAGCGAGCCAAGGCCAGTCACCCGGCTGGGTTGAATTGCCGCCCACTATACGAACACCTGGTTTTCGACCACAGAACCTGGATTGAGCTAATGGGGATAAATGAAATAAGAAAAATGTGCGAAGAACTAATCGAGTAGAATAAAATCATCTGATTGGTTAATGGTAACGATAGTGGATCGAAAGTCAAAATCTGAACTGCTCTAATTTGTTCAACACAAACAAGCAATTGAGGGACTGTATGTAGTGGCGTAATGGGAAGAGGTAAAAAGGAAAGAGGAAAACTGTAAATCATTGTTTTGTAAACATTGTTGCATTTTTGCTATGTTTCCCGAAGATGGGCAAACCAGAAGACATTGTTTCCGCAACAAAAGTCACACTTGAAAAGCAAAATGTGTGAGTGCACAAAAATGTTTCCAAGGCGGAAACTTTTACTGTGACATTGATTTTCAAATACACTGCAATTCTGTTTCACAAGGCTCATGCACAGCTTTAAATTTATCCAAAAAGTTTAATGAAAACTGAACATTTAAATATCATCTATATATTTTACTGAATTAATCAAGCGTGGATGTTTTTAATGGATGCTTTGAAACGGTTCCGAGACAATAAAATCTTTACAAAAAGAAAGAGAGTTCGTGACTAGGCTGCCTCCATAACCATTACTTACGTTTAAGAGGAGGTTGTGGTGTTGGGGGTTGGGTTGGTACGTGAGGATCAGCTGTGCTTGGAACTAATGCGCATGACTGACTGTATGTAAGGCTGACGTCATCAATTGCAATATCACCACTGTAACTGGGACCAGCGATTCCTTCAAATACTACCTAAACCGAGATAAAAGACAAATGTGCCTGTTAAGCCTATAGTTGTCGCTGGCACGACAAGCGGTAGATGTGAAATAGTCTAATATCAATAGTCTTTTGTGTGATATATGCAAATCAGTCTTAATGATTGCAGAGTTTTATAAAGTTTTATTAACACTCTATTACATCAGCCACTTGTCGTGCCAGCAACAACTAACGACCAAATGGAAACTAGGCTTAAGAATGATATCTCGTAAGAATGTTTGTCAGCAATAATGACAATATTACAAAGTAAAAATTTATGTCATAGCTTGACTGTTGCTAAATCTCTACCATTGTATCGAACTGAACTTACCTGGGATTTTATAGCTGACGATACTAAGGGGACCTGTGCCATTCTCCAATTATCGCCCTGGTTCTTTGAGACCGTCCATATCAATACATCGCCTGAGCTGGTTCTCAAATACACATTGAGCGTGTTCACCGTGTTTCCAAGCATGTGATAATAAAACTCCAGACAATTACTGGAAATATCAAGATCAGGAGAGACTAGACGAGCTTTGTCCTTGTTAAGCCTTGGCCAACTGGTCTCGAGGTACACAAACCATCCTCAAGTGACAAAAATAAAGTACGTTTTTACATAGAAAATTGTTTTAAACAAAGATGGCATTTGACACAATTTCATGCTTCTAAAACATAGAACAAAACAAGATCGACTGGTTTTGTCAAATGCAGTGGTAATTCACTAGCTTGTTGGTTGTGCAAGAAACTCATGATTTTGTCAATAACGGAGGAAAATAAATTACAGACTTCTTTGTTGGTAAAATGGGATAGTCCTTTCCATTTTCATATGAAAAGATGATAAGAATTTATAAGTTGTCTCTTGTACTTTGGATATAAAGCATGTAGGTTCAAGTGTTCCTGCTTTGACTAGCTGAAAATTAATCATGCATGCAGGAGTTTGTCTATACTGTTCATTTTTTCAAACATTGGACTTTGTGTTTTGCCTCTTGAATGCATGTTCGAACTTCGAACCATAGGTTTACATATATCGTTGATCAATATGTTTTGTATATTAAAGCCAGAATGAATCTATCGCAAAAAGCCAGAACTTAATACATCACCACTTACCGTCTCCATGAGTATGGTCAGACGAGGGTCCAGTGTTAAAACTAGGCGTAGAATTACTGCGAGTCCAGTTAAACTCAGCGCTCAGGTCGAAAGTAAAACCACACAAATCATCGGATTCAAAATCACAACTCAAAGCTACAGAAGTGAAAAAAGAGTATGGTTTGCGTAGATAGTTTAACTGTGTTCATCATTTACGCATTTCTGCAGGGCGAAATGTTAGGCCTTACGCCAAATTTCACTCTAATATTCTGCCATATGAATATGACCTGACTTACAAATCAAGCTAGATGAGATATTTATGCACCCAAATAACCACGATGAGTAAAGATAAATAGACTGAAGTTGGAGTGACACTATACACCGATACTTTTTGCGTTTTGCGTAGTTAGTCTTTCTCACACAGCCGATTTTTCCCCCATTTTGGGGGTACTACCTCTCCCGCGTTTGAGAGTGGCCGCACCCCGAAATTCAACTTTTTAGTATTGTAATTGTTTGTATCATGGTAAATTTACACTTACAACTTTTAAAAGTCGCTTTTCACGTTGTTTGGATTGTCTAGAATCTTTCACGAAGGCAGACTCTATGCAGTACCCCCCCCCCCCCAAAAAAAA
>CACRXK020006212.1:0-12017 GCA_902702795.2 Paramuricea clavata | reverse complement strand
CCCCAAAAAAAAAGGCGAATTTTGACCTTTGTGAGAAAGGCGAATTGCATGGCTTTCAAGAAGTAAATAAACAAAAATAAGGTTGGTTTAGATGTCCAAAAATCTCGATATTTACCGCCAAATTTTCTTCATACTATATATATATTGCACAGCTCTGCGAGTTCTCTGGTTCTCTAATCTGTTCTCGGTGGTGGGTCAGTATAAGTGCCATCTCTTTTGCTCCTGTACTATTGCAAGAGCAACTCGGGGAACGCGGAGAAAACTCGCATGCAGTGCTTGGTAGAGCTGAGCTGAGAGCATGCATGCAGTCAATCTTTTCAAATGATCGAGAGTGACGCGAAATTATACTTGGTTGAATTCCGCCATGCTGTACTTCTTCAAACTCTAATTTAGCATTCAATGACACAAAATATTGATAGCATATGAATTAGAAAACTGTAATATTACAAGCAAAAAAATATACCTAGTGACCGATAAGCCACACTATTGGAAAGTGCCAGGAAAATGCCAAATGCTGCTAAACAGATCATCTAGAAATATTGTTTCTCAAAATCAGCTGAATGTCTTTGAAACGTTGGAGTAAATGGGTGCAGCTTTTAAATGCACCAATTTAAATTTGTTACCTCAAGTGTTTAAGGTCGAAAAGCTGTGTAAACTGCATGGCATTCCTGTTTGTTTGATATAACAAAAGTTAGGTTAACAAACCTGTTTAAACGAAACATATTGATAAAACAATATAGCTGGAAAATTGTCTACGTATACGCCCCTTTCACACGTACTATTATGAAAAGATGCAGAATAGCTGCATTTCCAAATTCATCATTCACATCAGACTAATTTACAAAAGCTAGAACCTAGAGCTATGACCACAACTGTTGCACGATTGAACTCTCTCTCTTACTGCAGTACCTCGACCTCGTCTGTCACCTTGATCAGATTTTTGCTTCATTGATTGGCCAACTAGTTTAATCAGCCAGATAGCAAGCCAAAACCAGGTCTAGGTTTGCAGTGCAAACAAGGACAAAGGGCTTCGTTCGAAACACGCGGAGGTTTTAGTGTTTTAGTATCTTGATCAATATTTATACATGAATGACCCGATGCAGTAGCAATCGCTATGACTATATGTTCCAGATTTTTGCAAAGCTCTAAGAGATGAATTTTGTTAAGTTACTATTAACTAAAAATTGTCCCAGTGTAGAACCGATATTATATATGACTGTTTAAAGTAAGGAATGTCCCGAAAAAAATGCAATCAATATAGCTATAGCCTATTATGATGTTCAGTCCAGATTTTACAGCTGATTATTAGTGAATAGTGGACATCGAAAATTTAATCTGACACTTGGTTTAGCACAAAGAACCGATGTTATGGCTGATTTAAAATAAAGTTTGGTTCATCCAACAATAAACCATTGAAATCATGCATGAGTGTTGTTCTAAGCTTAGACAGACTAAGGCCTGTATTCTAAAAGCTCACTCGCACTCAATGAGTGGAGGTTTAATTGGCTGAAATCGCTATAATGGTTGTTGGGCAAGTTTTAATAATAAAAATCAGGAAATTATTTTGAAAAAATATTGAAACAGATTTCGTTTGGACTACCGGCAACTTCAACCTCGATACTGCCTGCTGTTCAAATATTTTGTTGCGAGACAATCGGGCGACTGTTATTCGCAGGATATATCGGAAAGATCAGGTTCTTACCTGTTGAATGATATATTCTTCAGTGTTCATGCCAAATGAATAAAAATGAGTAAATACGAATTCGATAAAAAATGTTAGTCAGAATCGCATATTTTCACGTTTGAGAGTTGGGTATAAAACCATTGAAAATTGACCCCCCTTTGGGACTTAAGTTGATGAAAACCACTTCAATAAACTACGCACATATTCATAATTCGCGACTAGCCCTGGGTACGACGTTGATCATTAAGTAGGAATAAATCTTAAACAGGCTTTATACGTTGAATTTCGATCGCATCGAATGCAATTAAGACAATAGATAATGAGATGATAAACCTCATTAAGCTTCATTATCTATTGTTTGAATTGCATTCGACGCGACCGAAATTCGACGCGTATACCTACGTGGTACTTGCCTAAAAACAAAGAGTACCAGGCCATAAATTTGGCGTACCTCCGGTACGTTGGTACGCGAATTATCGCACCCTGTAATGGGGTTCGGGCAGCGTTACCATGTCGACCGTCATGGTCAACTTGCCCTAAAACAGTTGAGATTATCTGTCCTAAATGAAATGCGTACAAACTCATATCCAAGTCCTAGACTAAAGTCCTTGAAAGCTTTTTACATTTTTAATTTGGTATGAAGAAATATTTCTCGGTAAGCAGTTTGTCTTATTTCAATTTGTATAAATTCGAACCTGGAGGAATGAACGTATATAGGTGTTTATCTGTATATATTTTGTTGTTGTCGGGGAAATGGCAATGCATGGTGTCTGGGTGGCTACGGACATTTAAAGAGTCATTGTCAACCATAATGCATTTGTTTACATCTTACATTTGGAAGTGACAAACAGCAACAAATGACCGATTATAAACATTTCTTTGGTGCAATTTTAGTATACAAAAGTTAAAATGAGCAAGTATAACCATAGGCATAGGATGGTAGTAATATATTATGGATTGAAACCGAAACATCTATTATTCGGCCATTAAAATGGCCGCCAAGCAGGTTTGGGCGCACAATGCTGGTTCACATATACCTGCGGTATTTCGACGGGCTGTTGTCGTTAGCAGTTCAACCAAATAATTTATAAAAGATGTATGCAGCAACAGCTGTAAACAATGATAGCGCAGGCATACTGTGTGTGAACCAGGCTTTAGGACTTTTAGTGGAATAGTACTATTGACAGTATTGTATTTTGCAGGTTCATATCTTCGGTTCAGTGACTGCCACGTAGATGAAAATACCATTGTTCGATTCAGTGAAACGATATATCCTAATTCCTAACGATAGTTTTACTTTTAGTCAAAGTCCAACATTATAGGCTATAGCGATTTATGACCTTTGTAGCTGTACTTTCTTTGAAAAATTTAAACAATGACAATACTATATTTAAACTACTAATACTAGAAAGTTTAAGCTTCGCGTTATACGGCAAACGGCAAAAGCCAGGCAAATACAATTTTACGGTATCAGGCAATAAAGAATAAATGAACTTGCTGTTTTAAAACTGCAATGCATGACTATTCTTTCGACACAAGAAAGTAAATATGAAACGAAAACGTTCAACGAAAATTTTGCGAAGAAAGTTCGAACCTGCCGTTTGCCGTTCCCGGAAACGCGAAGCTTAAACTCCCTACTATTAAAGCCATACCTTTCGCCGAACATAACTTCGGCCCCTTCGGACCGATATCTTTTTCGTAATAGTCTACTTCGAATCACAATCGAAAACACTATTCCGAGTGTTATTTTTAAGCTTGTTGCTTCAGTTTTTCATCTTTTATTTCGGTATTTCAATCTTAGTGAAGTCAGCGGGTATTTTTTGACCGGAAATAACATTTTAATTTGCCTATTAAAATATGCAGCCACTATCGATGTTTCGAGCGAAGGCCGGCCTAACTTCCCGACGAAGAGCCCTCGCTCGAAACGTCCAAGTTCTCCTTGTATTTTTCATTTAGTTGTATCCCTATCAATCTAAAAAATTCTTATTTAAGACACTAACTACACTGGCACAGACCATTATAAAAACTAAAAATAGCTTAATTACTACCTACTTTATTATTGTTTTTCAGAACAAAGACCTTGGGTTCGCAATGACAGCGCCTTTAGAGCATATGTTCCGTCTAGGACGGCCAAAATTCCTCATGTACAGTAATGTTATATACACAGTGGGCGTGGCAGCCGCCTACAAGAGCAACCCAACCTTGCCTTTCAATCTTGGCTCCTACATCTGGGTTTGTCTCATGGTTCATGCCGTCCATGCGATGACTCATTATTTTAACGAATATTACGATTTCGAAGCTGACTGTGCCAACAAGAACCCAAGCCCCTGGACTGGAGGTTCGCGAGTATTGGTGGAAGGAAAATTGAAACCAAAAGTGGCGTTATTGATTGGAAGATTAATCTCTCTGATAGTGTTATCAAACGCGGTCATTTATTATGGAATCACTGGAAATGTCCCAGCAACTATGACTATAGTCCTGTGTGTTATTTTTGGACATGGTTATAGTGCCTGGCCTCTCAGCACGTCGCGTAGAGGACTGGGCGAGGTGAGCATTTGTCTTGTTCTGAATATTCTTGTACCATTGGTGGGTTATCAGTCACATGACCCAAGTTCACCATTTGGTAACAGTTTGTTGTGGCCAATATTACTTCCATTATTACCAATACAATTTGTCCGAGTGATGATCATGAACATGGCTGACGTGGAACCTGATAAAATCACTGGTAAGCATTCGCCAAATGTTTAGTCCTTTAATAGTTCTTTAAAAATTTTAATGTACGTGTATTTGTTTCATTAACAAATTCCTGAGTTTCCTTTAAGCATACCACTAGCTATCACCTTTGTTCTATCGCCAAAGAACTTTTTACCATATGTATACACGAGTTAAGACCAGTTAACGTCCGAGACCAGGACGTCTTATACATATAAGCGTTGCTAACCTCCGCAGATTAGGGGCCTAACCATAAACCTCTAGAGATGCCTGTGGAGGAGGCTAAAAAGTTAATAATATATAGTTAGTCTTCCTCTCTTGTTTGTTTGCGATGTCTAACCTTTTGATGTTCTCTAGGAAAACTAACACTGGTCGCACGGCTGGGAATGCAGTTGTCGTGCATAATTCACGGTATTGGCATGGTGTTTGCTTATATCTTACATATATGGTTGTTTGTTTACGGATATCTTTCTACAACGACATTTCTTCTCATGCTTATACCTGCTCCGATTGGATTACAACAGGTACTGTTTTAGGACACTTTGCGCACCAATTGATTTTTCCTTTGTTCACATGAAAAGTGGTGATAGGGGATTCTGATAATCCTCACTTGCATCAGTGAGAGCGGAATGGATGTTTTCGATGACTGAGCCGGTTCTAGCATATATTTCGGCCAAAAGACCAATCTACAAAATACATAACACAATGAGCAGCATAGCAAAACAAAGTCTATATTAAATTAGGTAATAACAACATAGGTGTTTAAGAACTTTCAACAATATGTCGTTCTTATATTTTGACAGCTTGTTCAACCATACATGTATTACAACACAATTCGGAAAATGTAACTTACCAAAATCGCCCTAAAAAGTCCTGGGACGAGGTTGTGAAGCTATCTTGGGAGATGGGAATATCTACTGTGTCATCATCTATTATTATTGATTGGGAGTATTTATTGCGCATCTCAAACGTGTGAGAGATTCGAACACTTTATACTGTAGGGCTGTCACCATAAGATCCACGCCTGATCACAAAGCACAGGTAAGGTGGAAGGATTAGTTTTTGAGAAGAAAAACTGCCTCAAATCACAGGAATGTATAACCGGTGATAGTAACTAACATTGATTATTTTCTGTATAGATCCCTAATGTGTTCATCCGCCCATGGAAATTTGAAAATCCATTCTGGAGCAGTCAACATAACATACTGTCCATGGCCATGGCACTTGCGGGTATCTTACTTTCTGGAGGAAGACCACTGAGTGGAACATCGTGGGCTCTTATTTTCCCTCTTGTTTTGATCTCTATTTCTGTACCAGTCCTTTTCAAGAAGATCGTAGACGCGGCCAAGGCTCACGAGTCTTTCAATAAGAGACAATAGACCATTTAAACCATGCATCAGTGTTGTTATAAATATTGTATCTTTTAATTATATTATAAGCTTTTTCGTAATCTTTTTATTGGAAAGAATAAAAGAAAAACTCAGAGATCCCAAGGATAGTGCAAAGTTGATATGACAAATGATAAAGATTTATTTTGATTCGCATGATGTATAAAATAGCTCCATGCATGGCACACTGTTAAAGGTCACTACATTAAAGGTGGAAATTTTTCTTTAAATTAGAGAAAAATGTATAATTTTATTAGAAAATTACAAATACACGAAATTTCCTGGGTGTTCATTAATTCGCACAGTATAATATTACAATTTCTACTAGTTGTTTCATCGAGGTCGAGTCTTGAGGAATCATAAACTGCTATTGTTTGTCAAGACGTCAGAACGTTACTTTTCATTAGAAGATTGATGCATCTATAAAGAAGTTGTTTGGCGATTGTTTTAATATATTACAAGCGACGACAGTACAATTTCGTTTCCGTTTTCGTTTACAATTGACTGAATGTGATATTAAACCATGACCCTGAAATTACAAAAAATAGAAAATTACAAAAAGGTACAGTGTAATTGAATGGTTGAATTCCAGAGATGAAACTGGCTCCACAAAACAGCTACCGCCATATATGCTGTAATTCTTAAAACTCTAATTTAGCATTCAATGACACAAAATATTGATAGCATATGAATTATAAAACTATAATATTACAAGCAAAACAATATACCTATAGTGACGGATAAGCCACACTATTGGAAAGTGTCAGGAAAATGCCAAATGCTGCTAAACAGATCATCTTGAAATACTGTTTCTCAAAATCAGCTGAATGTCTTTGAAACGTTGGAGAAAATGGGTGCAGCTTTTAAATACACCAATTTCAATTTGTTATCTCAAGTGTTTACGGTCGAAAAGCTGTGTAAACTGCATGGCATTCCTGTTTGTTTGATATAACAAAAGTTAGGTGAAACTTATTGATAAAACAATAGAGCTGGAAAATTGTCTACGCCCCTTTCACACGTACTATTATGAAAAGATACAGAAAAGCTGCATTTCCAATTCATCATTCACATCAGACTAATTTACAAAAGCTAGAACCTAGAGCTATGACCACAACTGTTGCATGATTGAACTCTCTCTCTCTTACTGCAGTACCTCGCTTAATTGTCACCTAGCTTGACCAGATTTTTGCTTCATTGATTGGCCAACTAGTTTAATTAGCCAGATTAAGCCAAAACGGACAAAGGGCTCCGTTCGAAACACGCAGAAGTTTTAGTATCTTAATCTGACTTTAATCTTTATTTATACATACATGCATGCATGCATGTCCCGATGCAGTAGCAATCGCTATGGCTGTATGTTCAAGATTTTTGCAAAGCTCTAAAGCCCTGTTTAAACGGATCCAACATTGTTGGGCCAACATCATCCAACATTGTTGAAATAATGGCTCAAACGGCTTCTTTTTCAAATATTTTGTCAAGACTAGGTTTAGGGTTTGAGTAAAGCTTATCTAACCAAAAAGATTTGAAAGAGAAGCAGTCATATCTAGTATAGTAACATTGTTGGATGATGTTGGTCCAACATGCAATGTTGGATCCGTTTAAACAGGCCTTAAGAGTAGAGATGAATTTTGTTAAGTTACTATTAAAATTGGCCCAGTAGAACCGATGTTATATTGAGTGGCCAATAAAATGCAATCAATATAGCTATATGTTCCAGATTTTACAGCTGATTATTAGTGGACATCGTCATCGAAAATTTAATCTGACACTTAGTCTTAGATTATTGCAATTGGTTTAGTACAAAGAACCGATGTTATGGCTGATTTAAAATAAAGTTTGGTTCACTTAACAATAAACCATTGAAATCATGCATGAGTGTTGTTCTAAGTACTAAGGTTTGATGGCCCTGTACTATATCTACCTAGGGCACGACAACGTAAAGTCAATATCCACAATTTTTCATCAAACACTTAACTGGCTGATTAACGAAAGAATTATTGACCAACTTCTTAAAAATATCTATATTAAAAATCGCTATAATGTTTGTTAATGTTGGGCAAGTTTTAATAATAATGAGGAAATTATCTTGAAAAAATATTGGAACAGATTTCGTTTGAACTACGCAACTTCAACCTTGATACTAACTGCTGTTCAAATATTTTGTTACGAGACAATCGGGCGGTTGTTATTCGCAGTATATATCGGAAAGATCAGGCTTTCACCTGTTGAATGATATGTTTTTCTGTTCATGCCAAATGGATAAAAATGAGCGAATACGAATTCGATAAAAAATGTTAGTCATGCAGAATCGCATATTTTCACCTTTGAGAGTTGGGTATAAAACCATTGAAAATTAACCCCCTTTGGGACTTAAGTTGCGAGTTAAGTGGATGAAAATCACTTCAATAAACTACGCACATATTCATCATTATCATTAAGTAGGAATAAATCTTACAACAAGTTCGTGATTAATTGATTTTCTTTTGTCATGCACTGCTTTAATTGGATCGTGACTAAAACACCACACGAGTACATACGAATAACATACGAGTAACACACAGGTACATACGAGTAACACACGAGTACATACGAGTAACATACGAGTACATACGAGTAACATACGAGTAACATACGAGTACATACGAGTAACACACGAGTACATACGAGTAAAACACAAATACATACGAGTAGAATACGAGTAAAATACGACTAGTAAACTTGTTTTTAGTGTTTGTAGATTGAATACAGGCAAAAAGATCGTCTTCTCTGTCGAAAAAGTGAAATAGACCGAAACCGGCTATCTTTAAAACCCGGAACGGGGAATGGGGGGACGGGGAATTGGAGAACGGGAAGTGGGGGAACGGGGAATGGAGGGGCGAGGGGGGTGGGAGGTAATAGGAGACAGGGGGCGGGGGAGGTCTGCCAGATTCTATAAACCACATCTTTGTAGTTTGTACAACATCTACTTTTAGGTATTTTACCTAGATAGTTAGATACATGACACAAACCATAGGCTTCACATATTTCACGGCATGGTTTGCTTTCAAAACCCTGTGACCATGCACAAAACCTAACTCACTAACTGCATCTACTTACAATAGTACTAGGTGATAAACTTACAATCCTCACATAGCCTCAATCACAACATGTGGCTAGGCAAATATACGAACTACACAGTTAACTTATACCGTGACGACATACGACAGTTCCGAGACCGAAATACAGGACAACAGGGCCTTTTTTAAGGATTTTCCCGTGGGGGGTATTTTTTGAAAAGGGATCTTAGATAATATATTAGAGGGGGATAGCAATGGCCGACGGCCACGGTGTGTGGCCGACATACTCCCCCAGAAAATGTTTTAAATTTGAACCTTTCAAATACCATTTCCTGCTTTATGAGCGTCTAAATTTGCTCTAAGATTTATGCTAATTTATACTTGTATTTGAAATAAAAGAAGGAAAAACTGCAGAAAAAATAAAAGAAATATTAAAGGTGATCTACAGTCCGATCTGCGCATGTGCACAAATGAGCCCACTTTTTATGATACAAACAGTTTAACTATGTTTTGAGTTCTTGAAAAGCCGGATTGTTGTTTCTTGATCATTTATTATACTCTAGAAGCTTGAAAATATAAATAGTTGTCGAATAAAGCTCAATATTTTGGACACAAAAATGTAAACAAAGGCTTTGTTTACATACGGACTGTAGATCACCTTTAACAATAATTTATCCATTACTTATTATTAAAGGGGGATAGCAATGGCCGTGGGTCACGTGTGTGGCCGACATACCGCGAATGAATAGGGGGGTCTGGAGGCATTAACTCCCCAGAAAATTTTTGAAATTTCAAGCCCAAAAATGCCATTTCCTGCCGTCTGAGCATCTAAATTTTCTAGAATTTATCCTAACTATACTTCTATTTGAAATAAAAGAAGGAAAAAACACACAAAGAATTTAAAAAGTATTAACAATAATTTATCATTACTTAGTGTTAGAAACACGTAGGATGCGCACGCGGTGACACAGTCCTTTAAATCGATTTTGTTAAACAAGGACAAAGGATAGAGCCTAAAACGTACGTTCCGTTTATCAATTTGTTATTCTTCGCTGGTTTGTTTGTATAAATTTAGGAAAAAGAGACTTTTCCGGGGGGGGGGACAAAATGTGATTTCGTGGGGGGGGGGGCGCAAGGGGGGACTGGGGGCAAATGCCTCCCCAGCTTGTAAAAAGGCCCTGCAGGAAAAAATCCAGTTTTCAAGTGAGCCTCAGAACGTGCATTTTCATTTCCGATCAGCCTGCATCAGAGCAAAGTATCCAAGCTTTCTTGGCGACGTTCTCGTTCCGCCAGACTTTCCTCCCCTTCTCAAGGTGGAGCACGTCCAAAGGCTTGCAGGAGAGTTCGGCTGGGTCCTTTAGAAACGTACTTGCCAACTTAAATTGCTAACTTAAAATCTGCGTATTTTGAAGTATTTTGTGTTTTGTTAGTGTTGCTTTGTAAGATATTTAAAATAGGATAATCACTTTAAGATATCATATGGAGCATAAGGACCGCCTTGGGATTGCATCTAGTCCTTAAGTTTGTTTTATTATATAGCAAGTATATTAGCAATGACATAAGCAATGTTATTATTATTAATACTACTTAATGTTCGGACATAAGCAATGTGGATTGACTTTTTTATGATACGCTCTACTAATAAAGGAAAGCTTCGCTAAATTTCTTTACTAGTTTTAATTCATTGAGCGGTTTTCTAATTCCCAAGACACCAGAGCCCGTTTTATAGATTCGTAATTCCCCGATTCCCGTTTATCCTGTCGAATTTCTGTTTCTTTTTTTCTGTTCTTCCCCCCCCCCCCCGTACATATGATTAATATTACGTATTAATAATAATTCATAATTGCTCGATCCCACCCCCCCGTTACTCGTTCCTCCATTCTCCGTTCTCCCCATTCCCTGTTCCTCCATTCCCCGTTCCCCCATTCCACGTTTTTCGACAGAGAAGACGATCTTTTTGCCTGTATTCAATCTACAAACACTAAAAACAAGTTTACTACTCGTATTTTACTCGTATGTACTCGTATTCTACTCGTATGTACTCGTATGTACTTGTGTTTTACTCGTATGTACTCGTGTGTTACTCGTATGTTACTCGTATGTACTCGTATGTTACTCGTATGTACTCGTGTGTTACTCGTATGTGCTCGTATGTACTTGTGTGTTACTCGTATGTTACTCGTATGTACTCGTGTGGTGTTTTAGTCACGATCGAGCCATTAGTAACTTTATAAACGAAATGGTGACGTAGCGCCATTATTACGGGGATAAATTGTTACATTTGGGTATTTACTCATTTGGGTATTTAATTTGTTTACACAAATGAAACCATTCGTGATTCATAACCATTCATTTGGCTGATAAAATTACTGTACATGTGCCGATGTGCGTATGAGGCGTGAATCTCTGGGCGCAAGTTGTCAAAGACAGATCATTCTATACCGAAATTCCTTCCCTTTCCGCTCTTTTTCTTTAGTTATTACGTGCTGTCATTTTCGATCATTTTCTTAATAGATTAGTTTTGTTCAAGGTGATGGGAAAGGTTGTACCTTTTTTGTTACAGTCAAACTGTTAATTTGTCGATATTGTGCACATTCAAACAAAAGCAACGAGTTAGGATTCTATCTACTTTATAATTAAAATATTGTTTTGTTGTTTTGTTGTGGATAAACGATCCACTAAAAGTAATTACCTGTTCAGTGTTGTTAAATTTAATATTAATTTAAATATGAAAAACCTAAAATATTGTTAACGATAATAGTTGTGATTGTTTTAGATAATCGTATTACATTAGCGATATACAAGTTCTTTTTGGGAAAATTTCTGTGCTTTGCCTTTGGCTTTTTTGTATTGAAAATTTGACAATTTAATAATGCACTCGTTGACATACTTCAAAAGTCGGGGCTTAACTCGAGCAACAACTTTTTTGTCAAACTTCGAGTTAAGCCCCGGGACTTAACTCGAATGACCCAAATCGTGTTTCGTTCTTCGAGTTAAGCCCTTTTTGAAAAAGGGCGTGGTCTTGGCAAAACAGGGCGTGGTTGGGGCTTAACTCGAAAAGGGCTTAACTCGAGGGGCTTAACTCGAAGGGCTTAACTAGAAGATTCCCGACCTCTTTTAGTTGACTTATTAGCGCAAATGATAAGATTGGAAAATCATAGTTTTTGACAAAACAAG
>CACRXK020006211.1:11045-25802 GCA_902702795.2 Paramuricea clavata | reverse complement strand
GCATTTGCCCCCCCTTGCCCCCCCCCCCTGGCGCCGCCACTGGAGCAAGCGACGAAGCAGCGAGCGCGAGTGATATTTAATTGACTTCCGCAAATTCCTTACTTTTCAAGAAATTACTTCCTTGAAAATTCCTTTGTTCCAAACAAAGACGAAGGACTTTACGAAAGTCTATAGGTAAACACCTGGCATTGTAGAAAACAAAGGTACAGGATAAACGGATACCGGATGGACGGATAAACGGATACCGGATAGACGGATAAATATCACCCGTTTACCCGCCTATCCGGTGTCCGTCTATCCGGTAACCGTTTATCCTGTACCCGTGTTTTCTACCATGCCTAAACACCTCTACTGTTTTAACCTTATCAATTTAAATCAACCTTATTATCAAGGCCTGGATATTGTATAAACAATATCGGGTATCCGGCCAGATCAGTACCGGATAATGAGATTATCTCACTATACGGCCGGGTATAATAACCGGTGCATCCCTAGACACCATATTGATTTAAAGAGTCAATTTATTTCAAAAAGTCGGGCGTATTTTTGGCTGAAATATTAGATAACGCTTTGCCCAACGTCCTGCAGATATACCCGATCCATCTTTCTAGTTCATATGAATTGGCACAATAATAATTTTAAAATCTGTCGTTTTTAGTCCAGTATGTTCCTACAATGAGTGGGATCCGTTGGAAGAGATCATTGTCGGTCGAGCAGAAAGTGCCTGCGTTCCACCATTCACAGCGGAAGTGAAAGCGAACGCTTATGAGAAACATTTACCGTTTTTCGAGCAAAATGCTGGCAAGTTGTTTCCACAGGAACATGTCGCGAAAGCAGTCGAGGAGATTGAGGAATTTTGCCGAGTTTTGGAACATGAGGGAGTGACTGTGCGCAGACCCAAGATCTTGGATCATACCGAGGTAAATATTATGCACTTAATAATGTCTGCTGCCAGAGGAAATAGTTTTCTCGACAGCTCAATGTTTCCTGAGTCGAAGTCGAGGAAAACATTGAGATTCTAGGGAAAACAAAACTAACTACTGGGTGTGGGGTGTCCCCCAAAAAACTGGACACTGTTTGATATCATGTAACGTAAAAGCTATAAAACTTATCGCAATCAAATAAAGATCATCGCATTTAGAAAAGACTAACTTAGATTTTCATACTGGGTGGGGCAAAAAAAAGTACGACTGTTTGAATTGCTGCAAAAGCAAAACTAAAAGAGCAATGACACTAAAACAAGTTTAGTGGCATTCATCAATATCCAACTTAAATTTTGATATATGCCATGCACATTTCGATGCCATATTGAAAAAGATACATGCATTTAAACAGGAGTAAACATTTTTGGAACTGACGAAATTAACTAAAAATGGCTTATTAAATATTAATATATACTCAAATTGTGTGGTTGCTGATCATGTGGCACATTCTAGATTTTATGTTTCAAATAGCCCCAAATAAAAAAAAATGCATACTGTTAGATCAGGGGAGCGATGGCAAAGGCCAGTCATCACCTTTACTCATAACGCAGCCAGGGAATTGTTTTCGAAGGTATTGCATTGCTGGTATGAGAAGGAGCTTCATCTTGCTGCCACCACATGTCATCCCTATCGATATTTTGAACACGAATGTCTCTCTGTACAACGTTGTAACGAATGATTCGGAGATACTCTCTCGTGTCGAAATTTCTTTCAACAAAGTGTGAGCCAATAACAACTGACCTCGTCAAACCAACCCACTAATTGAAACAACAATCGCGAGAAAATGGTAATGGTTATTCAATTGGTTTTAATAGTGCCTTTTTACCTAATTCTCGGCGGTTCCAAAAATGTTTGCTTTTGTTTAAACACAGTTATCTCGGTCCATATTGCATGAAAAGGTACAAGACATATATCAAAATTTAAGTTAAACATCGTAGATGATACTGTGACTTATTTAAGTGTAATAGCTCTTTTACTTTTTAAGTCATTGTAAATCAAACAGTCGTACTTGTTTTTGCCCCACCCGGTATATAACACTTTATGATTGCTATGATCTTTATTTGATTGCGATAGCTTTTACGTTACATGAAATCAAACCAGTGTCCAGTTTGATGTTTCGAATGCAAAAAAAGTTATATTTACCATCTTTTTCATTATATTCTTTTAAAACAAAACTTACCCACAGTGCCATTACATATACAATATTTTGTCATCACCATTTCATGAAGTTTTCAAAGTCTCCTTTGTACTGATATCGAGAAACCATGATTTTTCTTGAAAAACGCTGTAAAAGGAAAACAATCAATCAAAAAGCATCAATTAAAGAACCAGTCGCTATTTATGTCGAGGATGGCATGCACAAAGAGAAATGATTTACTTGGTAAAAATGCTCCTCATCCAACCATTAAAAAGTAAAAAAAATTTAACCAAACTAAAATATCAATTAAAGAATATATACCCACTCCTGCTAAAAACGTTACAAAAGGATTTATTTACCACTTCTCTGACATGAGTTTGAAAACTGCTTGTGCAATTTTCTGCAGTGTAAATTTTCATGTTGTCTGCACATGTACTTTCTTTGCACATGATCAAAATAGTGACTCTGGTTGATTTACATATTGTATTGATATATGACTGTTGACATTGCCTTTTAGTCTTCAATATTTTAGTGAGTCAATGATTTGGAAACGCAATAATAAGTTTTTATTACCCAATCCTTGAGTTGTTTTGTTTTTCATTTACCCAACCTTTTACTCACTCAAAATTTTTAGTTTACCCAACCCTTTTCTCTTCTGTGCCACCAACCCCCACCTCCAGAAATAATGACCGATTTCTATCTTTGTTATAGACTTTTCAAACTCCTGATTTCACGTCGACTGGAATGTATGCGGCGATGCCTCGCGATATTTTGCTGGTTGTCGGAGAAGAGATTATCGAAGCACCGATGTGTTGGAGATCAAGATTTTTTGAATACAGAGCTTATCGAGATCTCATGAAAGAATATTTTCATGCTGGAGCAACTTGGACTGTCGCTCCTAAACCATTGATGGATGACACGCTGTATGATAAGGTGGGAAATTTTCAGATATGAAAAATTATTACTTCAGGGATTATGTTAAGAATTTTTCAATAGTGTACACTAGAGAGAATGAATATGCCATTTCAGGAAATTAGGAGTGCTTATTTTCACCGGCGGTCGAAAAAATTGTGTTTGTCGCAAAAATGCTGCTCGCACCCAACTTGCCCCCCATGAATACAGAATGACCGACACACCTGCCCAGAACCGCCCTAGTATTTATTAAGGTCCTTAGTAATTCGATCAGTACAGGTCTGAAAGTATAAGGATGATCAGCAGAACTCCCTTCTTCAGAAATATGACAATTATGAATCTGCTTTTAAAGTTTCTTTTAAAATCTACCGTATTCTCATTGGTCTTTGTTGCTGTATTCACAGGAATTTGCAAACCTTCCAAATGAAGAGCGTAACAAGCTAGTACTAGGAGGAAAGTTTATCACCACCGAACATGACATTTGCTTTGACGCGGCGGATTTTATGAGATGTGGGACAGACATATTTGCCCAACGTAGCCAGGTAACTGTATTCCTGATCGACCAACTAACTGAATGACCACACGCCCGACCATCCACTAACCAAAATGATGATTGATCGACCATCCAACCAAGCAGGCAATCGACCAACCAATCAACCGACTAACTGTCACCACTAGACCTGGTGACGGACCTACCAACCAACCTGATGACTGACCGACCATCCAACCAACCAACCAACCGACCGACCGACCGACCGACCGACCGACCGACCGACCGACCGACCGACCGACCGACCAACCAACTGACCGACCAACTGTCTCGCTCGACTTGAATGATGCACAACCGACATTCAACCAATCAACCTGCATTACCAATCGACCCATCGAGGATCGACCGATCGACCGACTGACCGATCGATCGACCGACGACTCGACTGACGACCGACTGATTCGATCGACACCGACTGACTTGACTGATCGATTCTAGACTGACCGACTTAATCGACTGATGACTGTCCGCCCGCCTGACACCAGATGACTGACGTTCGACTTACCAATCGACGAAATGACTCTTCCATAATTAATGAAAATCTTTAGGTGACCAACAACTTCGGTATCGAATGGATGAGACGACATTTGGCTCCAAAAGGCTACAGAGTTCATACTGTATCTTTTGAAGATCCTAATCCCCTGCATATCGATGCTACATTCAACGTGATTGGACCTGGTCTCGTCCTATCTAACCCCGATCGTCCCTGCCGTGAAATAGATATGTTTCACAAAGCAGGATGGCAAGTGATTAAACCACCAACACCATTGATTTCTGATGATCATCCTTTATGGATGTCATCTAAATGGTTATCAATGAATGTTCTTATGTTGAATCCGAAGAGGGTGGTCGTTTCAAAGCATGAATATACAACACAAAAGGTAGGCCAACATAACAGTCAGAGGTGTAGTTAAAAATGAAAGGGCTGAATTCTGAGCGCTAGTTTGACCTCAAAGAGGGCATTGAATTCTGAGCATTGAATTCTGAGCATTGAGCATTGAATTTTGAGCATTGAACTGAGCATTCTGAGCATTGAATTCGCTAGTTTGACCTCAAGAAGGGGGAAAAAACATATTTTAGCCACAAATCGTGCTTGCATGATGACGATTTGATCACAAAGGTAAAAAAAAAAACACATTGAACCCAAGTAAAATTCTATCGTCCACTGGAGAGGATAACATTTTTCACCTTATTAAATTGACTGGAGATTCAGGAGATGTCTACTATGAAATCAACTTGGGAACATTTCGAACCCTGAATTGCACGAATCGCAGTGCTACCATGCAACGCAAAATGTTTTAAAATGTTAAAAATATTAAGTTTGCTAATCTAATTGAATATTTGAATTATGCTTAATTGATTTTCCTAGTTTTTTGGCAGATTGATTAGAACTTTCACGAAGTGTGATTGTCCAACACATGGACAGTGGAACTCGAGATACCGATAAAACCCCCATATGACAAAAATTCCGTCGAAAAAACCCCACCGACAATATCCTGGCGAACGAAAACCTAAATTACTGAATTCAGATAAAACCCTAAATTTTAGTCCTGAGTGAAATATAAAAAACTACCAAAAATAGACCTACAGTAACAATTAAGAAACCTATGTGTCGACTTTAGACATGGATACAAGACGTTGGGGGCAAACACGGCGTCGATCACAACATTCGAATTCGTTAGTCACATGAACAGTAATTTTTTCATATTCCTTCTCTTTACTCTTATTTATTTTTACAGTATTTTTTCCACTTGTTCTATACAAATTATATTGAATATATTGTGTTAAAAAGTTTGTTCTGATAAATTTAAAAAATTGATCAACAGAAATGAGGGTTTTTGTCTGAATTCAGTAATTTGGAGGTTTCGTCGTCGGGGGGATTTTGTCGGTGGGAATACTGTCGACGGGTTTTTTTGTTTTTTTTTGGTTTTTTATTACGCCCGTAAAAATATCAAGTTACTTACATTTATTTTTCTATTGTTTTGGATAGGCTAGGAGCCTTCTAGAAACCTACTAGGCTTTTTAATTAAGACCCCTATAGACTATACTTACATTACTTCATTCTATTTAGTCAGTTCGAATAATATGTAACAAGTATAAAATAAAACATTAACATGCATATAAACTTAATTATATATATTCGAAGTGGAGGATACTATATACGTATATTTACAGTAAAGAAAGTGATAATATATTTTAAACCATTATACCTCAATTGTTGAATATATGATTTATAAGAGAAAATAAATTTGAATTTAGATGCTATGTTATTCCAAACATCAACTCCTTTGTTAGAAAGAGTATGGATTACATAATTCGTTCTTTTATAAGTCTTGTGAAGCTTAGTTGCATTCCTTGTGCCATGCTCATGTATTTTATTATTGGGTATGAAATAATTTGTTAATATTTCATAATAATGTTTCTGGTAAATTCTTCAAATTATGATATCGAATTATGACATGTGGGGCTTTTGTGTAAACTGTCACGCATTCCATCTGTTAGCTGTCGTGAACACATGTCATTTGAAGTTGACTCATAAAATACATAGCTCAAACTCACGTATTCGCAATGCAAACATTGTGTGATCTACGATTATCGTTTGTTTTAGATGTTTGAGGATCTTGGCATCGAGTGTATCCCTGTGGATATTACGTATGCCATGTCGCTGGGCGGAGGATTTCACTGCTGGACCACTGACGTGAGAAGACGTGGAACATTAGAAACATATTTTAATACTTGAAATTCGTAAAAATAGGATCAATTTTGATGTGAAAATATCATTGGGCAAAAGTTTGGTTTTTGCTAAAGTTTTTCTTTTCAGTTTTAAAGTTAGGTACAGTCGAACCACTGCCGGGTTTCCACTCATGACGACTAGTGTTGTGGCCAAGTGACTGTCGATGATGCATGTGAAATAGTCTGCAGCCTTCTTGAATTCTGCGTGCTATACAGTATGCCAATCAGTCTTTTCTTATTGCAGAGATATAGCACTGCTCATTACATCGGCTATGTCAATATGTTTGCAATTGTTACGAGTAAATGGGACGAGGCAGCTAGCCAGTCTTGGCTTTCTTGTAGGTTTTTTGCATAATAAAAAAATTATTGGACTCGACTTACGCATGATATTACTTAACAGTTATGCTGCGAATTCGAGTCGTATATGAGCCGATAGCAGTCGTAATCGACGATCGAAAGTGAGTAGAATAATTGTTATATTATTATATAGTACTGTATTCGTAGACTCTAAGTATGGCGATATTTTGACAATTCACAGAACTGACAACTTGGCCTAATCCTGAGAAACAACTGCTTCCTGAAATCTTCATATATTTAAGGTGTTCAATATGCACTGTCCTACATCATAATTAAAATATCGGACATGCACGTGACCCATTGAAGACTCGTGATTGGTCAATGGCATGCTGAGCGCATAATAATAGGTATTATGATTCACTTTTTAGTATTCTCAATTTTGATTGGTTAATTTACCTGCATAATTGTGTGCAAATATCGATCAGGTGCAAATAATTGCAGGTGCAAATACTTCATTGAGCATGCGCACTTGATTGATTCGTCAGCTTAAATTTAAAAATATCGTCTTCTCTTTTGAAATGTCAACATGGCTCGTTTTGACGAGCTATCGGAAAGCGATTTGTTTTCTTTACTGGAGGAAAAGGACAACGAAAACACAAAAAAGGCAACAAATTTAAAGTTAAATTGTTTACATGCTTGATTTTATAAAAATCACAATTTTAACACCAACACACACAAAATAATCATTGATGAATATGTTCTAGATCATCGTTTAAACGCGATTGAACGCGATTGAATGCCCTCTACGTTGAAACCTTTTCTTGTTATATCACATCAAGTTCCAGAGCGTCGTTTTCGTGATTGAGACGTCAGGCTTTAACCAATGCCACTTACACGAAAATGAAGCACTATAGGTACATCCTTTCCAAGGATGTACCTTTTAATATTATGATGTCATATCTGCATTTGAACTACCAACGGGTTGCCTAGCAACCTTATCGCTGCAGCAGGACAACTCTCTCAAAACTTTTCCTCCAACATCTTTCAGTTTTAGGGGGAAAATTTAAAATACAGGAAATCAGTCTACACTCGGCACCATTTCTAGACTATGCTGATTATAGTCTGACCCGCACTTTGTGACAATTTACTTTATTGAAGAAAATGTTCGAACCTTGGACGTGATACACCTGTTTTCAAGTACTGGCTTCTTAATTATAATATTTTTAATAAAACATTTTTTAACAATGTCAACGATGCCCAAGTGCCTGTTGATATATGCTGACGCGCTGGCCCAGTAAATTGGACTGAAACCCTGCCTCTAATGTGGGGGAGGGAGGGGGAGCACTATAGTGACCAGAAATGGCACTTGAGTCCGCAAACATTCTTACATTCCAACGATGTGTTCTAGGAAGGTCTAGAGGTTTGGACGTATGCAATATCATTGATTGAAAATAATTGAATTGGTTAGGTAATTCTTATATATAGATCTTGTTTGTGATATTTAGGTCTATACCACCACATCAGCTAAGGCTAAGCTATAAATTTGCTATCGTGTTTATAGAAGAAATACGTTTAGTTTCATTGTTATTTGCTGTGTTGGTGTAATGTACTCAGGTGAATAAGATTAGTCAGTAGCACATTTGTCAGTGGTCAGTAGCACATTTGCCAAATCTGTACGGCTTGGTTGCCTTCGCCTCGGCGTGTTGTTATTTTCCTATGGTTATGTTGTAATGATGGAATTGATCGAATTTCAAAATATAAATTAAATAGATGGTCTTAGTATGTACGTGTCATACCCATTCAAGGCCCAGAAACATTTCGTCGTATATAAATGTAATGAGCATTATTCAATATTCACTGAAGGGCTTGAATCCGGGTTCTTCCAGTAATTTAATTTATTTTCCGATCATCCAGATTAAATTTTTTAATTGTTTCTGACGTTTCGGCTACCTATACGGCAGCCATTATCAAAGACGTATTACAGTTACTACACAATTACTTTATGGTTTCCGTGTTTGGACGGACTGATCCAAACATGCGGGAATGTTGCGAGAGTTAAGAAAAGCGCGCGAAAACACGAGCCGAAGGCGAGTGATTTTGCGCGCTTTTCTTAACTCGGGCAACATTCCCAACTTAACTCGATCAACGACCTGCATGATAATGGTCAATATAAAAAGCATCATTTGTCTGCACAAATAATAAACAGTTATTGAATTCGCCGTTTTTGTGCGGATCCAGAATTATCCAAGTCAAGAGCCGAAGGCGAGATTACACTTACTGATCCCTTAATAATTCAGGATATCACAAAAACCGAATTCAATAACTGTTTTATTATGCATTGTGTTTTCATTGACAACAAGTCCTCAAAGAAAGCAGTGAAAATGATTTAAAATATCACAATAACATTATAACAGCATAAAGGTGACAGGAAACGCATTTACCTAATGGAATTCCGACAAAAATTTCCAAAAAGTTTTTTATTCGTGTTTTTTAAACTTCTGCTTTTGCTATAAAATTTCATATCGCTGGCTCATTTAAAAATATGGATTTAATGGATAGTATTTTGTCTGAATCAGACTCCGAAACTGATTCAGACAAAATACTATCCATTAATCCCCCCCCCCCCTGGAGTGGGATGGATAAAATCCAAATCTGGTAAAATTTTGGCCAATTTAGTAAAATTTTAGCAAAGGTTTAGTAAAATCCGCTGACAAACATCTGGTCACACTGTCTGCTTTACTTGAAATAAATTAAAACTCCATTTTGTGATATTTGTGTGAAATTGAACTCTTCAGTGAATTTTCGAGCAGGTGTATTACTACTACTCATTATTAAGTTCAGTTGCACGAATTCTATACTCTATAAACTTGAACGAACAATATTATATTTTTCGCTGTAGGTGTAAGCGATGAGCCAAAGCAAGCCAGATGTATACACTCGATCAGAAATTTGACATATTTTTAAGCTCGTTTCAAGTAGTTAATGACCGCGTTATACAAACTCAGCATGTTAACGTTATTCCGACTCTGAGGTGTTTGTCGTCTTCGTCGTTCTCAACCGACATCCAGTGGCATATTACAAACTTTAAACTCGCATTCTTTTCTTTATATTTCTCAAAATACAACCCATGGCAAACACCACATTACCTAGTGAGATTCTTCTTCCATCGATTGCATTTAAATTCATCGCAATGATTGTTGGAGTTTTGGGAAATATCACAGTTATAATTTATACAATTTTCTCGAGCAAAGAAAAGACAGCGACATCTTACTTGGTAGGAAACTTAGCACTGGCAGATCTTCTCGTGTGTTTAACATTTTATCCAATATGGATCGTCGAGTTTACACAGACTATGTTAAACATTGATGGTGATCAGGATCTGTTTTGTAAATTAAGTCGTTCTACCCTCTGGTCATTGCAGTTTGCTTCAATGGCCGCACTCCTCGCCATTACTGTTGATCGATATTTATATATTGTAAAACCTCTGAAGTATCCGCTGATTGTGACCAAACGACGCGTTTTTCTGGCTATTTCAGGAATTTGGCTGACTGCGTGCTGTTTTTGCGTTGTTTTTCTAGTTAGTTATAGATATCAGTTAGGATTAAGACACTTTTGCGATATTAAGAACTTTAATATATATAATCATTTTATTTATAGTTTTTTTGGCTACGTACCACTTACTGTAATAATAATTATTAATATCCTGATTTTAATTGTTGCGAACAAACAGCGAAAACGTATCTTGCAATTGGTTGAAACAGCGCTACCCGTTACAACTTCCAATGGACAACCTGCAAACAAAATGTCTGCTATACATCGATTTTTTCGCGCTCATAAAGCAGTCAAGACATTTTCTATTGTTGTGGCAGTGTTGGTTTTCTGTGCCCTCATTCCAAATGTGGTTGGTCCGGTCCTATACTCTTCCTGTAGCGAGCCATGCATACGGATGTAGGGTAATGCAGGGCAAAATGAGACAGTGAGGCTAAATGAGACACTCCGACTCATTCGCACTTATATGACGTTCTACTTAATTATTTATACCACAATCATCGCAGGCTCAATAACAAACATTTTTGCTTGTATACTTCGTCGAAAACTGTGTTAAATTTGCACAAAAACAACGAGAAAATAACGATTTTTTAAACCAATTTGGATGATCGATCGGCAATTAAAGGTACGTTATTACTTAGCTATTTTAGCTAACCGGTTGTTATTTCTAGAACATCGCATGTATCGAATAAAACCTATTTGTTTGATGGGGTTTATAACATGGTCTTTCAAGTCACACGTGGTATTTTTGTCAATTTTCATCTATACTTTGATTTTTGGCGTGTTTATTTGACTGACTTGAGCTTATACCATTGAGGCAAAATGAGACAGCTGAGTCTAAACCAAGTAATATATATTTATTCAGTGTGTTGCTGATCATTTCACCTTTTACTGTGCTCTACCTTATTGTCAATCTCTTAATATATATGATATAAATACTATCTTGGATTATTACCAGTACTATCTGTATTATATTCCTCAATTGTTGATTTAATACCACTTTCTCCTGCTTGCGAAAGTTAAAGGGTTTATGTTTCTGATTGAATCAATATGTACTTTTATTCTACAATTTATCATAAGTTCATATGTCATATATTTTATGCTATAAACAGCTTAGTCCATGTCACAAATCAAACTAACTTTTATTTTATTTAGGACGGTCAGGAACTATGTATGCAAAACTCAATGTGCAAACTGGAATGAGGATCAAATCCGTCTTGCCATCTCTGCAGTTGAGAAGAACTGTCGATACGAAAGCTTCAAATGCCTACAGGGATTAAATCGCCGAGTCAATGGTAGGCTAAAAAATTTATCTTTTTGTGGTGAACGTTGGTCAAAGTCAATGCCTAACGAGGATGGATGACTTGTTCACAATGCAAACAATGGTGTCACGAAGAACGCTGTACTGTTACCGCAGCCAGTGTGACCTGTGTGTGTGTGACATTGAACTTAAAAATGATTTGAAACATGTATTTTATAATTAGTTCTAAAATTCTATTAAAATAAGTATAATTATAGCCTGTCTCATTTTGCCTCACTGTGCCGGGGCAAGATGAGACAATTACCACTGCTAGGTTTTTCTCGATTTATCGCAAATAAATTATTTCAAACATTTTTTTTTGCTTTACATATCTTGCTGTGAGTCAACCTCACATACCCAAGTCAAAAAGAAAATTCAAATTGCTATGCATTCCATTCTACAACAGTAAATGTCCTTAGGTGTCTCATTTTGCCCTGCATTACCCTACGTAATTTTTCACTATGAGTTTTATGGAATAAATTCGATCGTGAATGCTTTCATCTACGGAATGAGACATATAAAATATAGAAAAGGTTATCTACATATTCTTTTTAATATACTTCGCTGTAAGAAACTCTGAAACAGATGAAGGATATAGGATACTGCATCACAACTCACAAAAATATACCTCTGCTTATTTAGCGCCCTTGGCCTTGTGTAAATATTTTAAGAAGAAAGCAATATATAATATATTCAACCGAGTTGCCTAAATATTGCTGGCACTCAATGGATCGTGCTTAATTATGGATGATTACTGCAATTCTAAAATACTTTAACAAAATACACGTTTTTTGTTAGATTATGTAATTTATTGTTGTAAAAGAAACTAAAAGGTTCACAAAATATGGTTTTCCCGCTTGAAAACAACAACTACACCGATAATGGCGGATCAAAGTAACTATTAGGATTTAACACTATGCAGGAAATGTTGTCAAATAGAAAGATATTTACAGAATAATAACAAAGTAACTTAATTAACATGCAGGAAATATATCAAATATGGAAAAGTATATACAGAAGAGAATCACGTATTATTTTCGGTCGAGAGCAGCCTTAAATTGGCCAATTCACAATTGACATATTTGTTGCTTTTACATTATTTGACAAATTGTTCCACGCTATTGCTCCATTATAACTAATACCTTTTTTCATTTAATTTGTTTTTGGTTTTTGTAAAAGAAAATCATTACCCTTGGCCTTGCTGCGAAAATTATAGCTTTGATTATTAGCGATTTCGAACAATTGGTTCATACTTTCTGGTAGCTCACTATTTTTCACTTTATACATAAACACTAACTTATTTTTCTCCCATCGATCGGCTAAAGGTTGCCAATTTAATTCCTTAAATATTTCTTTTGTTGCTATTTCATATGGTCTTGCAGCCCTGTTTTGCATTTCTTGCATTTTGTCGCGCAGATATTGGCTGCAGTTAGTCCAAACAAGGCTACAGTAATCAAAATATGGCAGTATTATCGCGTTATAAACATTTATCAATGTTTTTTTGGGGGCACAACTCTTTATTCGTCTCAGCATACCTATACCTTTAGACACCTTGGATACAGTGCTTTCCATTTGTTTTTTTCCACAAAAGTTGATCATCTATAATAATGCCTAACGTTTTCGAAATACTTAACGCGCTTAATTTTTGTTTCACCTAATTCAATTACAGGGTCAGTTTCAATCTTTGATAATCTCTGTCGCGAATCAATTATCATGTATTCTTTTTTATCTTTATTAAAAGTCAATCTATTTGCCAATAACCATTGATGAATATGATGTTTCTGATGTTACTCTGAGTGTAAGTTAGCTTGGCAGAGTAAGTTAGCTTGACTGGTATGAGCCAAAAGTTAGTTTAGCTGGTAGCTCAGTTGGCAGAGCATTGGACTAGTATCCCAAAGGTCGCGGCTTCGATTCCCACCGTGGCCAAGCTAACTTTTCAGCTTGCCCGGTGTCACAGCGGATTTGGACTCCCCGAGGATATGGACCCCCCGGTCCACATCAGCTAGCGGATTCGGACCCCTACGGTACATGTACCCTAGCTGATATGTACCCCTTCCGCGGAATTGGACCCCCTAAAATTCACAAAAAGAAGTTTTGAAACGATTTGCAGTTGAATGTGCATGGAAATTTAGGCGTCAGTTTAATTGAAATTATGATAATGGCATGACTGAACTATCTTGGAATTTGCTTAATGACGAAAACAAGTTGAGATGCTAATTTTATAAAAGTTAAGGGTTGAATGGAATGCATCACTTTGTTATGGGTATGTTAAAGCAAAAATAATTTGAAACATATTTTCATTTTCCGTTTTTATTTGAGCAGTTAAGAGTCAGAGCAGATAGCAATTCCAATGAGTAAAATACTTGTGAAGGCTTCATGCGCTTCTCAGTTCTCGCACATTCCAAGATCATAGAAATAAACCCATGTAGCAGAAAAATTATAAATCATAAACTTTGACGAGATTCTTTAATGTAAAATTAAATCTAAGATTTGATGATCTAAAAATCTCCGTACGGTTTTTAAAATAAATCGGATGAGATTTATGACGATTTTTAAAAAACGCTTTCAGTGCAATATTCAAAATACAGTACGTTGCAATGATAAAATACGCGAGGGGTCCAAATTCGCGAGGGGAGTCCAAATCCGCAAGCGAATAAAGACCCCCATAGGTCCATATTCGCTAGCGGATTTGGACCGGGGGTCCATTTTGAGGGGGGTCCAAATCTGCTGGGACACCGGTGTGGATGCACACTCAGAGTAACATCAGAAACATATTCACCCGAGTACATACTGACCGACACACACAAAATAATCATTGATGAATATATTCTAGATCATCGTTTAAACGAGATTGAATGTCCTCTACACGTTGAAACCTTTTCTTGTTATATCACATCAAGTTCCAGAGCGTCGTTTTCGTGATTGAGACGTCCATGGGCGTACCCGAAGGAAAAAATTAGGGGGGCGGAAAGAAAATTGCCCGACTCTTCGGGATTGTGCCCGACTATAGTACCCAAAAATTTTGAATTTTGGCGACCTCGTCGCCAAAAAAATTTTGGTCAGTGTACCATTTTAGGACAACCAATATTTCTCAAAACATAACACAAATTTTCCAAAAACCACAAAATTGGCCACAAAATTGACTTAATTTTAGACAAAATTGACAGAATTTGTCCCATTTTTTTGTATTCCAAACCAAAATTGCCCGGCTGTTTATCGAATATTGCCCGACTGCCCAACAAACTGGGGGGGCTACCGCCCCCCCCCCCCCCCCCCCCCCCCCCCCCCCCCCCCC
>CACRXK020006211.1:0-11025 GCA_902702795.2 Paramuricea clavata | reverse complement strand
CCCCCCCGCCCGGTACGCCTATGGAGACGTCAGGCTTTAACCAACGCCACATACACGAAAATGAAGCACTATGGCCAAAGTGACGTACTTTCCAAGGATGTACCTTTTAATATTATGATGTCATATCTGCATTTGAACTACAAACGGGTTGCCTAGCAACCTTATTCGCGGCAGCAGGACGATTCTCTCAAAACTTTTCCTCCAACATCTTTCAGTTTTAAGGGAAAAATTTAAAATACAGGAAATCAATCCGTCTTAATCCTACACTCGGCACCATGTCTAGAATATGCTGATTATAGTTTGACCCGCACTTTGTGACAATTTACTTTATTGAAGAAAATGTTCGAATCTTGGACGTGATGCACCTGTTTTCAAGTACGGCTTCAACAATGTCAACGATGCCCAAGTGCCTGTTGATATATGCTGACGCGCTGGCCCAGTAAACTGGACTGAAACCCTGCCTCTAATGTGGGGGAGGGAGGGGGAGCACTGACCAGAAAGGGCACTCGAGTCCGCAAACATTCTTACAATCCAACGATGTGTTCTAGGAAGGTCTAGAGGTTTGAACGTATGCAATATCATTGATTGAAAATAATTGAATTGGTTAGGTAATTCTTATATATAGATCTTGTTTGTGGTATTTAGGTCTATACCACCACATCAGCTAAGGCTAAGCTATAAATTTGCTATCGTGTTTATAGAAGAAATACGTTTAGTTTCATTGTTATTTGCTGTGTTGGTGTAATGTACTCAGGTGAATAAGATTAGTTAGTAGCACATTTGTCAGTGGTCAGTAGCACATTTGCCAAATCTGTACGGCTTGGTTGCCTTCGCCTCGGCGTGTTGTTATTTTCCCATGGTTATGTTGTAATGATGGAATTGATCGAATTTCAAAATATAAATTAAATAGATGGTCTTAGTATGTACAACGTGTCATACCCATTCAAGGCCCAGAAACATTTCGTCATATATATAAAATGTAATGAGCATTATTCAATATTCACTGAAGGGCTTGAAGAAAAGTTAAGAAGAGCGCGCGAAAACACGAGCCGAAGGCGAGTGATTTTGCGCGCTTTTTTAACTCGAGCAACATCCCCAACTTAACTCGATCAACGAGCTGCATGATAATGGTCATTACAAAAAGCATCATTTGTCTGCACAAATAATAAACAGTTATTGAATTCGCCGTTTTTGTGCGGTGCCGATCCAGAATTATCCAAGTCAAGAGCCGAAGGCGAGATTACACTTACTGACCCTTAATAATTCAGGATATCACAAAAACCGAATTCAATAACTGTTTTATTATGCATTGTGTTTTCATTGACAACAAGTCCTCAAAAAAGCAGTGAAAATGATTTAAAATATCACAATAACATTATAACAGCATAAAGGTGACAGGAAACGCATTTACCTATAATGGAATTCCGACAAAAATTTCCAAAAAGTTTTTTATTCGTGTTTTTTAAACTTCTGCTTTTGCTATAAAATTTCATATCGCTGGCTCATTTAAAAATATGGATTTAATGGATAGTATTTTGTCTGAATCAGACTCGTAAAAGTAAAGTTTTACTCGACTAGTAAAATTTTAGCAAAGGTTTAGTAAAATCCGCTGACAAACATCTGGTCACACTGTCTGCTTTACTTGAAATAAATTAAAACTCAATTTTGTGATATTTGTGTGAAATTGAACTCTTCAGTGAATTTTCGAGCAGGTGTATTACTACTACTCATTATTAAGTTCAGTTGCACGAATTCTATACTCTATAAACTTGAACGAACAATATTATATTTTTCGCTGTAGGTGTAAGCGATGAGCCAAAGCAAGCCAGATGTATACACTCGATCAGAAATTTGACATATTTTTAAGTTCGTTTCGTAAGAGTTAATTACCGAGAAGGAGGGCTTTATGCTATATACAGCCCCGAGAACGCGAAGCGTTCGAGGGCTTTATATAGCATAAAGCCCGACATTCGAGGTAATTAACTGACTTATTTCATGATTGAAGAGGTTTTCTAACAAAGTTTTATTCTTTTTTTTCGATTTCGACAAGTATTTTTCTAGTTTTCTCGCTTATTTCTTGACTAATTAGGGCTTTATGGTATTCAAGGGCATTATGCTATATACAGCCCGCGGTACATCAAAGAAAACCGAGTCAATCATGAAATAAAAGTAGTTAATGACCGCGTTATACAAACTCAGCATGTTAACGTTATTCCGACTCTGAAGTGTTTGTCGTCTTCGTCGTTCTCAACAGACATCCAGTGGCATATTACAAACTTAAACTCGCATTCTTTTCTTTACATTTCTCAAAATACAACCCATGGCAAACAACACATTACCTAGCGAGATTCTTCTTCCATCGATTGTATTTAAATTCATCGCAATGATTATTGGAGTTTTGGGAAATATCACAGTTATAATTTATACAATTTTCTCGAGCAAAGAAAAGACAGCGACATCTTACTTGGTAGGAAACTTGGCACTGGCAGATCTTCTCGTGTGTTTAACATTTTATCCAATATGGATCGTCGAGTTTACGCAGACTATGTTAAACATTGATAGTGATCAAGATCTGTTTTGTAAATTAAGTCGTTCTACCCTCTGGTCATTGCAGTTTGCTTCAATGGCCGCACTCCTCGCCATTACTGTTGACCGATATTTATATATTGTAAAACCTCTGAAGTATCCGCTGATTGTGACCAAACGACGCGTTTTTCTGGCTATTTCAGGAATTTGGCTGACTGCGTGCTGTTTTTGCATTGTTTTTCTAGTTAGTTATAGATATCAGTTAGCATTAAGACACTTTTGCGATATTAAGAACTTTAATATATATCATCATTTTATTTATAGTTTTGTTGCCTACGTACCACTTACTGTAATAATAATTATTAATATCCTGATTTTAATTGTTGCGAACAAACAGCGAAAACGTATCTTGCAATTGGTTGAAACAGCGCTAACCATTACAACTTCCAATGGACAACCTGCAAACAAAATGTCTGCCATACATGGATTTTTTCGCGCTCATAAAGCAGTCAAGACATTTTCTATTGTTGTGGCAGTGTTGGTTTTCTGTGTCCTCATTCCACATGTGGTTGCTCGGGTCCTATACTCTTCCTGTAGCGAGCCATGCATACAGATGTACGTAATTTTTCACTATGAGTTTTATGGAATAAATTCGATCGTGAATGCTTTCATCTACGGAATGAGACATATAAAATATAGAAAAGGTTATCTACATATTCTTTTTAATATACTTCGCTGTAAGAAACTCTGAAACAGATGAAGGATATAGGATACTGCATCACAACTCACAAAAATATACCTCTGCTTATTTAGCGCCCTTGTGTAAATATTTTAAGAAGAAAGCAATATATAATATATTCAACCGAGTTGCCTAAATATTGCTGGCACTCAATGGATCGTGCTTAATTATGGATGATTACTGCAATTCTAAAATACTTTAACAAAATACACGTTTTTTGTTAGATTATGTAATTTATTGTTGTAAAAGAAACTAAAAGGTTCACAAAATATGGTTTTCCCGCTTGAAAACAACAACTACACCGATAATGGCGGATCAAAGTAACTATTAGGATTTAACACTATGCAGGAAATGTTGTCAAATAGAAAGATATTTACAGAATAATAACAAAGTAACTCAATTAACATGCAGGAAATATATCAAATATGGAAAAGTATTTACAGAAGAGAATCACGTATTATTTTCGGTCGAGAGCAGCCTTAAATTGGCCAATTCACAATTGACATATTTGTTGCTTTTACATTATTTGACAAATTGTTCCACGCTATTGCTCCATTATAACTAATACCTTTTTTCATTTAATTTGTTTTTGGTTTTTGTAAAAGAAAATCATTACCCTTGGCCTTGCTGCGAAAATTATAGCTTTGATTATTAGCGATTTCGAACAATTGGTTCATACTTTCTGGTAGCTCACTATTTTTCACTTTATACATAAACACTAACTTATTTTTCTCCCATCGATCGGCTAAAGGTTGCCAATTTAATTCCTTAAATATTTCTTTTGTTGCTATTTCATATGGTCTTGCAGCCCTGTTTTGCATTTCTTGCATTTTGTCGCGCAGATATTGGCTGCAGTTAGTCCAAACAAGGCTACAGTAATCAAAATATGGCAGTATTATCGCGTTATAAACATTTATCAATGTTTTGTTGGGGGCACAACTCTTTATTCGTCGCAGCATACCTATACCTTTAGACACCTTGGATACAGTGCTTTCCATTTGTTTTTTTTCCACAAAAGTTGATCATCTATAATAATGCCTAACGTTTTCGAAATACTTAACGCGCTTAATTTTTGTTTCACCTAATTCAATTACAGGGTCAGTTTCAATCTTTGATAATCTCTGTCGCGAACCAATTATCATGTATTCTTTTTTATCTTTATTAAAAGTCAATCTATTTGCCAATAACCATTGATGAATATGATGTTTGTGATGTTACTCTGAGTGTAAGTTAGCTTGGCAGAGTAAGTTAGCTTGGCTGGTATGAGCGAAAAGTTAGTTTAGCTGGTAGCTCAGTTGGCAGAGCATTGGACTAGTATCCCAAAGGTCGCGGCTTCGATTCCCACCGTGGCCAAGCTAACTTTTCAGCTTGCCCGGTGTCATAGCGGAGTTGGACTCCCCGCGGATATGGACCCCCCGGTCCATATCAGCTAGCGGATTCGGACCCCTACGGTACATATCTGCTAGTTGATATGTACCCCCTTCCGCGGAATTGGACCCCCTAAAATTCACAAAAAGAAGTTTTGGAACGATTTGCAGTTGAATGTGCATGGAAATTTAGGCGTCAGTTTAATTGAAATTATGATAATGGCATGACTGAACTATCTTGGAATTTGCTTAATGACGAAAACAAGTTATTGAGATGCTAATTTTATAAAAGTTAAGGGTTGAATGGAATGCATCACTTTGTTATGGGTATGTTAAAGCAAAAATAATTTGAAAGATATTTTCATTTTCCGTTTTTATTTGAGCAGTTAAGAGTCAGAGCAGATAGCAATTCCAATGAGTAAAATACTTGTGAAGGCTTCATGCGCTTCTCAGTTCTCGCACATTCCAAGATCATAGAAATAAACCCATGTAGCAGAAAAATTATAAATCATAAACTTTGACGAGATTCTTTAATGTAAAATTAAATCTAAGATTTGATGATCTAAAAATCTTCGTATGGTTTTTAAAATAAATCGGATGAGATTTATGACGATTTTCAAAAAACGCTTTCAGTGCAATATTCAAAATACAGTACGTTGCAATGATAAAATACGCGAGGGGTCCAAATTCGCGAGGGGAGTCCAAATCCGCTAGCGAATAAAGACCCCCATAGGTCGATATTCGCAAGCGGATTTGGACCGGGGGTCCATTTTGAGGGGGGTCCAAATCTGCTGGGACACCGGTGTGGATGCACACTCAGAATAACATCACAAACATATTCACCTGAGTACATAACAACGACACACACAAAATAATCATTGATGAATATATTCTAGATCATCGTTTAAACGAGATTGAATGTCCTCTACACGTTGAAACCTTTTCTTGTTATATCACATCAAGTTCCAAAGCGTCGTTTTCGTGATTGAGACGTCAGGCTTTAACCAACGCCACTTACACGAAAATGAAGCACTATGGCCAAAGTGACGTACTTTCCAAGGATGTACCTTTTAATATTATGATGTCATATCTGCATTTGAACTACAAACGGGTTGCCTAGCAACCTTATTCGCGGCAGCAGGACGATTCTCTCAAAACTTTTCCTCCAACATCTTTCAGTTTTAAGGGAAAAATTTAAAATACAGGAAATCAATCCGTCTTACTCCTACACTCGGCACCATGTCTAGAATATGCTGATTATAGTTTGACCCGCACGAAAAGTTAAGAGCGCGCGAAAACACGAGCCGAAGGCGAGTGATTTTGCGCGCTTTTTTTAACTCGAGCAACATCCCCAACTTAACTCGATCAACGACCTGCATGATAATGGTCATTACAAAAAGCATCATTTGTCTGCACAAATAATAAACAGTTATTGAATTCGCCGTTTTTGTGCGGTGCCGATCCAGAATTATCCAAGTCAAGAGCCGAAGGCGAGATTACACTTACTGATCCCTTAATAATTCAGGATATCACAAAAACCGAATTCAATAACTGTTTTATTATGCATTGTGTTTTCATTGACAACAAGTCCTCAAAAAAAGCAGTGAAAATGATTTAAAATATCACAATAACATTATAACAGCATAAAGGTGACAGGAAACGCATTTACCTATAATGGCATTCCGACAAAAATTTCCAAAAAGTTTTTTATTCGTGCTTTAAACTTCTGCTTTTGCTATAAAATTTCATATCGCTGGCTCATTTAAAAATATGGATTTAATGGATAGTATTTTGTTTGAATCAGACTCGTAAAAGTAAAGTTTTACTCGACTAGTAAAATTTTAGCAAAGGTTTAGTAAAATCCGCTGACAAACATCTGGTCACACTGTCTGCTTTACTTGAAATAAATTAAAACTCAATTTTGTGATATTTGTGTGAAATTGAACTCTTCAGTGAATTTTCGAGCAGGTGTATTACTACTACTCATTATTAAGTTCAGTTGCACGAATTCTATACTCTATAAACTTGAACGAACAATATTATATTTTTCGCTGTAGGTGTAAGCGATGAGCCAAAGCAAGCCAGATGTATACCCTCGATCAGAAATTTGACATATTTTTAAGCTCGTTTCAAGTAGTTAATGACCGCGTTATACAAACTCAGCATGTTAACGTTATTCCGACTCTGAAGTGTTTGTCGTCTTCGTCGTTCTCAACAGACATCCAGTGGCATATTACAAACTTTAAACTCGCATTCTTTTCTTTATATTTCTCAAAATACAACCCATGGCAAACACCACATTACCTAGCGAGATTCTTCTTCCATCGATTGTATTTAAATTCATCGCAATGATTGTTGGAGTTTTGGGAAATATCACAGTTATAATTTATACAATTTTCTCGAGCAAAGAAAAGACAGCGACATCTTACTTGGTAGGAAACTTGGCACTGGCAGATCTTCTCGTGTGTTTAACATTTTATCCAATATGGATCGTCGAGTTTACACAGACTATGTTAAACATTGATGGTGATCAGGATCTGTTTTGTAAATTAAGTCGTTCTACCCTCTGGTAGATAGATAGATCAACTTTATTTAAACACATTGGCCTTTTCAGCAAAAGCTGATTTCCAAAAGGGATGTGTACTTACAAATTATTATTTATATACTAGCTCTAATATTACATACATAACAAATACAATTATATACCTATTTAGACAAAAAATTAACTACTACTTTAAGTCGAGATTAAGGTCGAGGAAGATAGCTTTTTACAGAACGAATTATACGATACCGAATTGCGTATCTCTTCAGGTATCTGATTCCATAGTTTAGCCCCACTATATTGGAAGCTTTTTTTTAAGGATTCCGTTTTTGGTCTTGGAATATAAAACCTTGTTGAAGAACCTCTCAGATTATGGTCATGAATGGTATTCAGATTTTGGAAAGCTTCACATAGTCGTTGGGGGGCTAAACCATTAACTGTCTTGTACATGAGCCTGGCTTTCATTTGTGCCCTACGCTCTTCAAGTGTTACCCAGCCTAGAGATTTTCGTGCCAAAATAGACTGACCATGTTCATTTTTTAAGTTCATGATCAACCTAGCCGCTCTGTTTTGGAATTTCTGTAGACGTTCACTTAGGCCTTTATTAAGTGTATCCCATACTTCACAGCAATAATCAAAATAAGGTTGGATTAAGGCATTATAAACTTTTATCAAAATGTCTTGTTCGACATACTCCCTCATTTTTCTAATAGCCCCAATACCTGATGATATTTTACTGCTAATATGGTTAATGTGTTTTTCCCAACTCAAGTTTTCGTCTAATTCAACTCCAAGAGCTTTGGTATTTTTAACTTTTTTAATCAATTGATTATTTATTTTAACTCCTTGATGGGTATCAATATTACTTATTTTATGTCGTGTTCCAATTAAAACATACTCGGTTTTCGCTATATTTAGACTTAGTTTATTTGCACAAAGCCATTTCTGAACATTCCTCATGTCTACGTTCGCCCTCTCTTCCGCCTCACTAATTGTTCTGCCTACTGCCGTTAAGTTAGTATCATCAGCAAACATTCTTGGAGTTGTGCGTTCTAGGCAGCTTGGCAGATCATTTATATACATAATAAATAAGAGAGGGCCGAGTATACTTCCCTGAGGAATGCCACAAATGATTTCTTTCTCCACCGAGAGTATGCTGGCCAATTGACAACTTTGAGTTCGGTGCGTCAAATAGCAACGTAAAAGATTTAATGCTTTCCTTTGGAAACCATACATTTCAAACTTACTTAACAGTATTTCGTGGTCGACTGTATCGAATGCTTTTTTTAGGTCAAGAAAAACAACTAAGTTATACAGCCCACGGTCCATGTTGGTATACCATTCGTTCGTACAATCCAATAATGTAGTAGTTGTGGAATGATAAGGTCTGAAACCAAATTGGTGTTTTGAGAAAAGATTATTCTGGTTAAGATACTCATACATTTGATCATACATAATTCTTTCCATAAGTTTACTTACTACAGGAAGGATTGATATCGGTCTATAGTTGTCCAACATGGACCGCTGACCTTTCTTAAACAATGGAATAACCCTTGCAGCTTTCCAATCAGAAGGAAATTGATCCGAGTCAATTGACATATTAAAAATCTCAGTAAGAGAAGGTGCAATAACTGGAGCTGCTACTTGTAGAATTTTAGCTGAAATTTTATCCATTCCAGTCGCTTTGGTGGTAGACAAATTAACTAGAAGAGTGTAAACCAATGTTACACTCACTGGTCGAAATGAGAAACTGTTCTTTGTCTTAGATTTTTGTTGAGTAATAAAATCTCGAAAACTAACGTCATTGTCATTTGGAATAGACTCAGCAAGCTTTGGGCCAATATTACTAAAATGATCATTAAAAATGTCGACTAATTCGTCGGTCGATGTAACAGTTTTACCTGGAAGTTTAATTTCATTAATCGTAGTCTGTTTTCTGTTTCGACCTAATATATCGTTTATTGTTCTCCAAGCATATTTAGGATTCTGTTTATTATTTGTGAATTTGTTTGCATAATAATCTCTTTTAGCACTGCGCAAAGCAGTGTTGGCAACATTTCTAGATGACTTATATAGTCTCCAGTCTTCTTCTTTATTTGTCTTTATTGCTTTACGCTTAAGAGCATCTCTTTTAAATAATTTTTCCTTTACTTCCCGGCTTACCCAAGGAATATTACCCCCTTTTCTTAATTTTTTTACTCTCACAGGGGCATGTTTATCCAGCACATCTACAAAAAACGTTTTCCATAACCGCCACATTTCATCTACATTTCTTTTAAATCTTATTTCTTCCCAGGGTATATTTTGTAAGTCATATAGAAAGCCTGAAACATTGAAATTCTTAAAATTTCTATACTCGACAGAACCTTGTAAATCAGTTTTTATTCTTGTACTTATTTTCCGAATACTATAAATGAGGCTGTGATCACTAATTCCGAGATGGACTACACCTGAAAAAATTATTTTTTCAGGCATTGACGCAATTACTACATCCAATAATGATTGGCTAGACTGGGTAATACGCGTAGGGTTATTAATTAATTGTGTAAGCTGATATAATTCCAAAACGTCTTGAAGCTTTCTAGTGGTGGACAAAGTTGGTTCTAGCATATTACAATTTAAATCTCCCAAAATATAAAATTCTATATTTTCATCATCAATTGATTTGATTAGCCTCTCAATTTTTATAAACACTTCACTAGCGGAACATGGTGGTCTATAAATACTTGAAACTATAAAAGATTGACTATTAGCCTGCTTAATTTCCACACAGACAGCTTCAAGGCCTGTTGGAACTAGATCAGGGCGATTTTCATAATTTATATGGCGTCTTATATAAATACATACCCCTCCTCCATTTCTATTCCGATCAGCACGTAGCAAGTCATAACCTTCAATGCTAACAATCCCATCGGAAATAGTGGAGTCCAAACGGGTTTCATTAACTGCTAAAACATCTAAATATTTATCGTGAAGTAATAATCGGATTTCATCAAGGTGTTTCGGAAGGCTAACTACATTAAGCATATAGCCATCTTAAAACCCCTTGTTTTCGGAATATTTAAACAGGCATCATTAGCACTCCTCCTCGACCCGTCCTCATTTCAATTATATATGCGAACTTAAGAAATATGAAAAGTTTGCCTGAAGCAAAGAGCTACCTTCTCGGTTTAAATGCAGTCCTCTACTATTTAAATGAGAGCGACTAATATTACTATTGTCTAAAAATGCAAGCTTTTTCTTCAAGCAGCTTGACTTTAATATATTGTTAGTTTCATTTACCTTCGTTGTAAGTTCCTCTCTATCGCATCTAGTGACTAAAGAAGAGATGATGACTTCAGTATCATTGCAATCCTTTTTAAAATTCTCTGCTAACTCGATAATTTTCTTTGCAATTTATTTAGGACTTGAATAGCGTATGTCGTTTGTGCCTGCATGGATAATGAGCTTATCGGGTTGCTTTCGTGCAGTGGGCTTTAAGAAATCAGACATATCATTAACTGTTGCACCTGAGAAAGACTTAACTATTACGTTTCTGTCAGTGTTGGATACCTCCCAACCTTTTACATATTTTATAATCGAATCTCCAGCTATAACGACCGTTTCTTTAGTGCGTTGTCTTTCTGCTGTTCTTTCCTCACTTGCCTTATGCGCTTCTCTCGTTTGCTCGTTTTCCTTTGCCTTTTGTTCGTTATTCTTCACCTTTTGTTTCTTATTCTTATACTTCTTTTGTTCCTGGTTAATCTGCTGTGACCTCTGCTTGTTGGCTTTCGATTGAGCAGCTTTGTCATCAGATTCGCTCATTTGATTCTTACCAAAGCCCTTTTGTTGCAGGCTTAATTTCTCTTTTG
>CACRXK020006210.1:0-25804 GCA_902702795.2 Paramuricea clavata | reverse complement strand
TCCAGGAAATTCCATGGGACATTTTACCGTCCATACCCTCAAATGATCAAAAACTATACTTTTTAACTAGCATTATAAACTATGGTTTGAACTTAATTATGCCTGAACGTTCAATAAAAGTCCACCCTAATGATCGACCATGGGTTAATAGCAATCTGAAATCACTGATAAATCGTCGACAAAAAGCCTTTGCATCTGGTAATGTCACTCTTTTTAAAATGTTACGTAATAAAGTTAATCGTGAACGAAAACGTTGTCTAAGAGCTATTATCAATCTAAAGTTCATAATTTACGTAACACTAACCCCCGAGATTGGTGGCGGGAAGTGAAGCAGTTGTGTGGCACATCTAAACTAAACAACAAAAGTGTAAAAGACCGCCTCCATCAAGATTTATGGCAGGAGACAGACATAAACCTCAGTAATAAAATTAACAATGCTTTTATAAATGTGATACAGAACTATGTTCCATTATCTGAAGATACGGCTGTAATTGTACACAACGATGAAACGCCTATTATTGTGACCGAGTCAACTATAGCTAGAAAATTGCAAGAAATTAATACATTGCGTTCCAGTGGCCCTGACGGTATTTCCAATTGGGTTTTAAAAACCTATTCGGATATTCTCGCCTCACCATGCAGTTGCAAATATAATCAATTCTTCCTTTCAAAGCTGTAAAGTCCCTCAAATTTGGAAGCTGGCCGATGTGGTCCCCTTACCAAAAACATCTACTGTCAAAGACTTGGAAAGGGAATTACGACCTATTTCCTTAACTTCCACTCTATCAAAGATAGCGGAACGTCTTGTAATCGAAAGAGAAGTAAAACCCACTCTGTTAAAGGTTGTTGATCCCCAACAATTTGGCTTTATTCCAAATTCTTCCACTGTACTTGCCTTGATATCGATGCTCCATTGTTGGTTGAGTGCAACAGATGGAAGTGGTTCATCTGTTCGCACTGTATTTCTTGACTATAAAAAAGCATTTGACATGGTGGATCACACCACATTAGTTGCGAAATTATTCAGCCTTGGTATTAAGCCCTGTGTGGTTAACTGGATTATTGACTTTTTACGTAATAGATGGCAAAGGGTCAAACTAAGTGATAATTGTTTCTCAGACTGGCTCCAAGTTCCAGCTGGTGTCCCTCAAGGCACACGACTTGGGCCTTGGCTATTCTTAGCCATGATAAATGACCTTGTGTTACATAATCACCTTTCAGAAATGTGGAAATTTGCCGACGATACTACGGTCTCTGAAATTGTTGAAAAAAACGAACAAAGTACTTTACAAATGGATATCGATGATATTACTACTTGGTCTATGGACAATTCCTTTCAACTAAACCCATTTAAATGCAAAGAAATGGTAATATCCTTTTCACGATTACCACCTGTTTTTGAACCTATACGTATTGGTGACCGAAATTTGGAAAGAGTGACAAGTATCAAATCGCTTGGAGTTATATTAAGAAATGACCTTAAATGGATAGACCATGTAAATTCAATTGTCTCCAAAGCAGCTAAACGTTTATATTTGTTGAGACAACTCAAACGTGCTGATGTCGCTTCGGCAGATTTGGTCAAATTTTTTTGCAGCTGTATAAGGTCTGTCCTCGAATATGCGTGCCAATTATTCCATAGTTCCCTGCCACGAAATCTTGCAAAAAACATTGAACGTATACAGAAGCGAGCAATGAAAATAATATTCTATGAATTGTCTTACGACGAGGCTCTTAACATCGCTGGTATTTCCACTCTTGAAAACAGACGGGAGTATCTATCCAATAATCTCTTCAACGACATTGTTTTAAATGATGATTATAAACTTGCCAAACTTTTACCATCCAAAGCAGGCAATAGAGAATTACGAAAAGAAAGATCTTTTGAAGTTTTACCAGCAAATACAAATCGTTTCGGAAACTCTTTTATCAACTTTTATGCTAAGAAACATTACAAATTAGATGTTCCTTGAACATTTTAGAATTTTTAGCTCACATAGATTAGTACATTTAAGTATATGATATATAGTATATATTAACAATTTTTAAATTGCATTGTAATATAGAATTTTTTACTATTTATAACCTTGTAACACTTAACGTCATGTAATTCAATCTTCTGACTGCCAGATGATGTTTTTATTAAACAAACTATTCATTCATTCATTCATTCATTAAAATTGAGTCAGTGAATCCTAAAATTGAGTCATTGAATCCTAAGATTGTGTCATTGAATTCTATGATTGAATCGTTGATTAATCTAGGCTGAATAATTAAATAGTTGAATCCTGAAATTTAACCATTTAATCCTATGACTCAATCATTTAATCCTAGTATAGACTAAATCGTGGAATCCTATACGATTGAATAATTGCAAAAAAAATAAATGCTTATATGATTGTCCGATTACAGTTCAAATTCTTATCCAAAGCTATTTTCCACAAACTTTAAATAAACTTATGTTCTTTGCAAATCTGTTTCCGTCTCAAAAAGACACTCAAAAACGCATTCTTGTTCATTTTAATAATTCGTAAAAGAACTCTTTGCTTGCGCCCGCAATTTATTGACCAGAGCAGCCAAAATTCCTGCCTGCTTGCTTCACTACATGCATTGTTCAAGACAGCGCCAGCTTAAGTTGTCATGAAGAGTATTGAAGATGCATGTCATTTCCTCTATATACGTCTGCCAAAATAGAGATTTTCCGTCAGCCACGACACAGTTTCATTCATGGCTGGTGCGTTCGGAACATTTTACAGCATTTGAGTATGGTATATATGTTTCATTCATTAAATCTGTTCTCTTCCCTTAGACTGCAAGAAATTTTATATCTCAATCTTCCGTCACTGATGACAGGTATTTCTATTATATACAGTTTTCTAACATTACTATAGTTTAACATGACTTAATTCACACTATATTATACATGTTTCATATTAATTAAACAGTCAAGGTTTACGTGATGCGATGCAAGGTCTGGATTTCCAAGGCTGGTTTGATATGCTAGAAGTTGTCTTCACAAATGTGTTACAAATGCTTAAACGAATGAAGGTATGATTTCTTTATAGATTGATATGGAATCAATATAAGTGCCAATTATAACGACATATATTTATTAATATGTCTTCCACAATTTTATTTTTGTGCTCTAACCTGATATCTTTGATATCAAATACATGCATGCATGGGTGTTTCCATAACCCGGACCCCTACAACACCCAAAACCCCACCCGGAATACCCCAGACAAATATGTTGATGCGGCCTGCAATTCAATGAAATTCGGTACTCGCCGTATATGAGCTCATCCAAACAGATTGCTGAATAGCTCTTATACGGTGGATGACTATATTATAAATATACACATATATAAAGATTAGTATATAACAAGGAGAAAGTTATGAATCATTATATTATTAAGTCTTTCCACTCAAAAGTGTTCGCCTCCTAAAACTGTATCAAACCTGTACGCGACTTGTTTTCTTTAAAGCATTTATTCAAATGAGTTTGTTTTGATCGTCCGTTGCTGTTCTAAAATGATAGTAAATTATTCCTTAATATACATACTATGTACACAATGCATATTTTATCGAGAAAAACGAGTTGATTATACGCTCTTTTTCGGCTTTAAATACACTGCATATTTTCTTGTTATACGCATGCATTCATGCATCCATGCAAGCCTGTAGATTATAGCTTAGCACTGTAATCGTCTCTAAACCAAATGCACGCAGAACTATACAGCACAAGCAATGGTTCGAAGTCGAAATTATCTTTTAACTTTATTTTTCTGTATACGAATCGTATCAATCTTAATTTTTACACTGACTGTTTACTAGTTCGCCTAGCTATACAGGGTGTATAAAAAAACGCAACCTTGGAATTGCCCAAGAAATCGACATTGTTTTAAAGACAAAAGATTTTAGGCGCCTGGGGAATGGACAACAACAGTAATATGATCTATTAGCAATTCGATTTCAATTCCGAGGGGCCTAAAATCTTTTATGCTTAAGAATTGCAAAGTGATTTCTTACGCAAAGTGATTTCTTCAATCTACATAATTATGCACTATTAATTGTCATTGTTCACGCGATAATAAGGTTGCGAAATAAGGTCAAGGTTACTTCTGAACAAGCAATGAATTTATTTTTATTGAACTTTGTCATGTCATGATTACCGCTTCTCATGGGGAAATATACTCATAGTTGGGCGACCAAGACGGCAAAGTTTTGTGAATAATCGGTCCGGTAAACGGGTTTCGGGCAAACAAATTATTGTGATGCAATATCATCATTGATGGCTTTTTCATAAAATATTCGCCTGATCCGTTGTTCATATTCCGCTTCAAATCAGCAAATTTAGTCACGTGATTGATATCCACTCTTCTCCGCAGAGGCTTTGTGTTTTGTTTTGGGTTTTTTCGACGTTTGCAGGCGGGATAGTCGCGGGCTAGGCAGGCTAGGGGGGAGTGACGGGACTAGCGCAGGGAGTGACAGGACTAGTCCGTCTTCTCCCACGCTCCGCTTCTCCCCTTTCATCCCTATTTTTTCCCTATAATTTTTCCCTAGCCTGTCTTGCCCGCGACTATCCCGCCTGCAAATTTCGAAAAAACCCAAAACAAAACACAAAGCCTCTGCGGAGGAGAGTGGCGGCGGACAGAGTTTTCTGCTTTTCTGAAATTATGATATATCTCACTCGAGAGCATTTTCTCCTTATACTTTAACGGAAGAGTATGCCATGGTAGTTTTGAATGAATGTGTGCTATTTATTACAATGTTGTTTTTCTCGATTTCTCCTTAGAATATAAACACAATAACAGAATGACTTTTTCACGTTCATAACGAAATCTAAAACTATATCGTTCGAAATAAAGTTTTAATAACATTTTCACTTTACAAGTTTCGAAAACGCAATACAAAAAGGATTTAAAAGAATATCACGGTAAGGTTTTGTCCAACTGTCGGACCGTGTTTTTGCTATTTGTTTGAACTGAAATCTGAGTTTTAAATAAGTTTTAAATTATCCGTGAATATGTTTGACACAGTAAAATAATAAAGGAATCCTACCTTTCAAGTTAAATACAACATTTTGTGCTTCTTTCGTTTTCTGGGGAAGATTTTTTCAATATTTCGTCGATTTCGAAAGCAAATTCGCCGAATCATTCTTTTTCAAAAGCATTATTTACTAGCCAGGTGGTAAGTAATGCGTCAGATTTACTAGTCAACTAGCCAATCAGAACGCGCGAAAGCTCATTTGATATGCAAAATTTATACTAATAAAAAATTGTTTCTTTTATAGATTCTTCATCATAGCTTTCTGAATGTACTTGCTATAGCTGCTGGCCAAGATCGTACAGGATCATGGTCTGTACAAGATTCTTCTGTGGAAAGGTATACAACTATACATTTATCCCAAACTAGGATAATACTTATGTTTAGCTTAAACAGTGAATGGATTTACCGAAACGAAACAACAGCAACAACCATACATGAAAACATAGCTATTGGTTACTTTAGCGAAAATACAATATACACGTGACCATGAACCGACCATTTCTTGACAAAAACATAGATAACGAGGTCTATAATTATGTTTACATCAAGTAACCTTCATATTCTATTGACTACACGGCAAAAAACGCCGAGCCCGCTGCTCAACATGATTGAACAATGTTTTGCTGCCCACGTTGTTCACACTTGTCAACAATATTGAACAATATTGTTGAGCCCGAATCGGGTGTAACAACATTGTTCAATATTGTTGACAGCTATGAACAATGTGGGCAGCAAAACATTGTTCAATCCTGTTTTTCATCAGTATTGCATCAACCTGAGCGTTTTTACGCGTGTATGGTTCGAAGTACCGATTTAAAAAGTGAGCAGCAATGTTTTGTTAGGTTGATAAGGCTAACTACGTGCATTGCCAAACTGTCAAAATATTGCGATACTGAAGAGTTTGTAAATACAGTAGTTTTCTGTATAGTAAAACAATTCTTCTACTCACTCTCGTCGTGTACAGTATGACTCGAATTCGCTGAATAACCCAAATTAGTATAAATTTTGCATATCAAAATGAGCTTTTGCGCGTTCTGATTGGCTAGTTGACTAGTAAATCTGACGCATTATTTACCAGCAGACTAGTAAATAATATATTGTGTTTTCGAAACTTGTAAAGTGAAAAGTGCATGTTATTAAAACTTTATTTCCAACGATATAGTTTTACATTTCCTTTTACCAAATTTCTCAGTCATTTCCTGAAAAAAATGATGCTAAACAGAAAAAGTCATTCCGTTATTGTGTTTAATATATTCTAAATTCTAAGCAGAAATCGAGAAAAACAACTTTGTAATAAAGCAATAAAGTCACACAAGAAGCCATTTTGAAAGCGTGTGCGTACAAGAAACACTGCAACACTAGTGACAGTAACCGTGAATAGGCCGAAAAAAGCCGAAAACAGTTTTATTTCTGAATTTTAATTGAACTGATATTTGGATATTTTGTTTTATTCATTAAAAGTTTATACTGAAACAATTATTCTCCTCAGGCTCAGTGATTAAGGTGAATATTCACCTCGACTTCGTCTCGGTGAATATTGACCGGTAATCACTTCGTCCTCGGCGAATAATTGTTAAATAACCAATAAGCTAAAGTAGTTGAGCCTAGTGTATGTTCGTTAGTGTAAAAACGTTTATTGCTTTGCATGTGAGCCTAATCTTCCAAAATGGATCTCCCATTTGACATCATCTTTAAAACAGCAATGCGTTCTATGCGATAAATTATGAACGCTTCCTCAATGGCTGATATTTCATAAATACTGTGTGGCATTTTTAAGCAAGTCTTTATTTTATCTAGCTACGATATCTTGATATCTGCTGCTCAATGTGGAAAGTTGACAAACGAAAGCAAAGAAATCCTTGGTGGCGCTGGAGAGATGGCTCAAGCACGTTGTGTTAAACTTATCAACGTTAGAGCTAAGGTAGGTCACATTCTCATGATTCAGAATGTTTTGAAACTGACTACGAGAACCATTTAAATCTAATCTAACCATAGATAGATTGACCAGATAAGTATTCTATAATTATGTGTCACAGAATACCCCGCCTAAACCCGAAAAATGTAAGGCATGTGGTAATTGGTGAATGCACACAGGGCATCATGGGACGACAGGAAAAATTAATCCTGCCAGATAACAAATTCAATAGTCCTATTACCTTCAGTGCTATTATATTAAAGGGAGGGAATTCTATTCTCGCGAAGACTGTTAACTTGTTCGGGCATGATATGATCAGTTTTAATCAAGAAGAAGAAGAAGAAATGTTTATTCGCACCATTTAAGCAATTAGAATGATTAAATCATACTAGTATACGCAGCGTTGCGAAAAGTAGACTGGGGTTCAACTTCTGTTCCAACTTGCCTCGCAATTTTTCGTTGCGTCATGACAAGTTGCAAAGTGGAGATGACACGCGTTTTGTTCGGCTTTGCAATTTCCACGCGCAATATTCCAAATTGAGAAACATGGTTGTTGCACTGTGCTATCAGGGCTTATCAACATGTGCTAATCTTTAATCCCAGGCTGGTTATTTGGACGCATTGGCATCTACGGAATTTGTTTGCCTCTCGAGATCTGTTGAAAAGTTTGTCAGTGAATGCGAAGCAGTATGTGGCCGCCACAGTCGTGTATTGAGAACTATCCTGGTAACACAAGCCAAGAAATTTGTTGAACGATTTCATGAAGAAAAGAAACAAAAATTAAGGTAATGGTATAGCTAGAAATCAACTTTGCTTTTTGTAGCCCCTTTTCTCCAAATGTGAAGGAGAGTCCATTTTCATTCTATAATTTTTCTGAATCTCGCCTACATGTGCAGTGTCTTAATTCTTACAATAGAGTTATATATCAAAGACCAGTTCGGACTTTTGACTCTGCATTTTGAGTTGGGATAAATTTCCTATTGAACCATTACAGATGGTCGAGTCTTAAAGATTTAAAGAATATCTATCAAAATATTCAAGGGAGGAAGGGGATATTTTGTAATTTGTAGCCGGTGAACTTGAGATTCGAGGGAAAACAAAAGTAACTATTTCTCAAAAAATGTCCCCGTTTAGAAATCACTCTTATGCGTTATTACACCTTTGGGAATTTAATTTAATTGTACATGAACAGCGGAAGTATTTACAACTTCCCGTTGTCCAAATAATTTAACACTTCGGATATACTATGCGTTAACGTGTAAGTTGTTACGACAAATACTCGTTGCTGTGTAGTCAGTTGAGCCATTCCTACTCGAACTGACTGTAAGATGAATTTGTAATTTGACATTTTTGTGTTGCTGTTTGTTTTAGAAGCTTTTTTAAATTCCCAGAGGTATAACAACAACCCACGTTTAACAACAAAAGAGTGATTTCTATAGGGGTGCGTGAAAAGGGGCGAAGAAAAATAAACGACATTCACAAAACAATTATATATTTGACAAATAAAACTCTTTAATGCATGTAAATGATTTTAACAATGAAGAACCTGCTAAAACGTGTAAAGGTATAACTGTAGGATTTAGAATATCTATACATCAGAGAATGACTAAATCTCTACGATTGCATAAGGAGAGAATGGTTTTCTGCAGGATTATTAAAATATTTGTTAATTAGCATATGCTAATGCTTATGATAAGTATAGGTAATAGCATGGTTTCGAGTGCAATTTGCATATAACATGCACGAGTGAGTTTTCCAAAGACCTCAAAATAGCACGAGTCCGAAGGACGAGTGCTATTTGATGTCTTTGAAAAACTCACGAGTGCATGTTTATCCAAATTTCACGAGAAACCGTGCTATTACTTATTAATAATTTACATAAAAATGTTCGAGACAATTGTAGTTTTAACTTACGCGTTTATAGCGAACATTCCACCGGCAAACTTTTCCTGGCTTTGTTATATCACATTATGCAACGCTAACAGCTTGAAAATTCCACTCAACTATGTAATTTTTGTTAGTCTTGTTTAAGGTCAATGCTTTTCCATTTAAAATAAAGACAAAAGCCATATTTTTCACGCGAAAGCAACTTTTACTTTACCGTAGCGCGGCGCCATGTTTGTTTTGTTTTGAAGCAATCTGTGACCGTTACTTCTTTAAACTAAATTGCTTTAAACTGATTGGTTGATTTAATCATCACAATGTTTTTCCACCAATCAGATTAGTTTGTTACAGATTTTTGCACTGTGATTACAGAAAATTGCACTGTGATTACAGAACATTGCACTGCTGTTTGGGATTAACTGCACTGAAATCAACCAATCACAGTCGAGTAATATCTTTATGTATATTATTATTAGTTGAACAGTATAAAAGACATGTGCTTGAATAAAGTGTCCTTCTCCGACGTTACACAACACACACTTTCATTTTTTTTCTTCATGTTTGCTTGTTAAGTCATGTCGGGGGACACTACACAACACTTTGGCCCGATCAAAGTTTCTGTAAGGGGTATAATGTTTATGGCCTCCCGATGTTGTAAATTTGTTAGTAGTAATGGGCCTGGCTACCTGTAAGAGATAGTTGGATATGAATATAATAGTTTTGTTTGTGGAAACACCACGTAAATTTATTATTGCATGCAGTAATAGGTTTACGTGGTGTTTCCACAAACAAAGCTATTATATGTTTTATCGCCATGCAAACCTACAAAGAACTGGATGTGAATAATTATTAGAATTATTTGTGGTGATGAGTAAATGCAGCGCCCGCACAAGGCATCAAATTCCATTCGTGCGTACTGTATTCATTTAAATTAGAATTGATTGGGAGGGAGCCACTTGTATTGAATTTAATGGTTTGGAGGATGAGAGAATGTTCTTAGAAAGCTGGTTCACGAAATGCGATGAAAACAGCATCAACATTTGCCGCGAAATGCCAGGAGCATACGCTGGACTAATTACGCATGAACGCAGGCTCGCATGCCTTGAACGCACGCGCGAGCAAGCAACCTCACGAACACGCGCACGTCATTTTGACGCAAGATAAAATTATTATCACTGTAAATTTTTTTGTAACTGCAATACGTCTTTGATAATGGCTGCCGTATAGGTAGCCGAAACGTCAGAAACAATTAAAAAATTTAATCTGGATCATGCCTGTATATTTAATTTTTTTGCAGGTAGCCAAAAAACATTTTCAGTTAGCCCTGCGTAGTCCTTGCAAATTGCGACATTGAACCGGGCACAGTCTTGTTTGCTACTTTGCTGACGAATAAGATTCGGCCATAGAACAGGAAATTTTAAGTTTTTGATGGCATCATTTGATGAATTTACGTCTTGGGTACGACTCTTATTAAATCTGGTCGGTAAATATTGCAGAATGTATTCGGAAAAATTGAAATTTTCTACTTTACTTAAGCATGCATAAGACCTTCTGACCAAGGATTGCAGTTACTTGCAGGCACTGCAGGCAGCGCCGCTACCTAGGATCCCAACATCTGACAGGCATAATCAGGATGATCGTACAATAAATTAAATTAATGGAAGAACCCGGATGCAAGCCCTTCAGTAAATAGTTGTTAACTCTTATACACAGTTCGAATGTTTAGTTATCCAAATTAATATTTGTAAAATATGCTTTAGATTGTAGTATATACATTAGCCGGCATACTTAGCAGGCTCTTTATAAATATAAGCATAATATATGCACGCAATTTTTTTCTGAAATGTAGATTTAAGATCAGCAGCGCGGTACCGCAGATTCCATTCCTGCCAGGTGGCCTATATTTGCATTTTCCGCGTCTGCTCCCGGTTATGTTTACAAATTGTATATAACTTCGGCTCGGAATTGACCATTTGCGTAATAGACTAAATTTTGATCTAAACAAGTCTAGACAAAAATTTCATCACAGCTTGAAAGAGCATCACAAAATTAGTAATAATCCAAAGTTTCGTTGCGAAATGTTGTAAAATGCGGAAAATATAGCGTTGCGAAGTTTGCAATTTTCAGTCATTCTAGATTACAAACGGGAAATTGACAGCCTCAATTTCCCGTTTGTAATCTAGAATGACTGAAAATTGCAAACTTCGCAAGGCTATATTTTCCGCATTTTACAACATTTCGCAACGAAACTTTGGATTATTACTAATTTTGTGATGCTCTTTCAAGCTCTGATGAAATTTTTGTTGAGATCAAAATTTAGTCTATTACGCAAATGGTCAATTTCCATGTACAAAATAACAAAAACCCTTTACTTCTTATGCTTTTGCAGTTTAATATTGGACAATGAGAGATGGAAACAAGCTGATGTTCCGGCTGAATTTCAGACACTCGTTGATTCTTTAGTAGATGGTAAGTTAATAGGCACTACGCTCAATTATTAGCACTGCATGCATGTTAGGTAAAAGTAGTATATTCGTACGTACTTATTTCTCTTGAGCGTAATGCATGCAAATTTGCTTTTTGTGTGCATGGAAAATATTTCCTTTATAATAGAAAACATAAAATTAAAAATTGCTGACATAAAACGCTATTTTCTGTTGTGAAAATATTAACTGTTTTTTTTGTAAAAATTTTATTAGGGGTCCCAACAAGCGAGCGTGAAATACTTTCATTACCATCAAATAAACAAGGTAAATTCATAGATTGCATATTATATGAAAGTATATATTACTTGAAAAATACAAGGAGAAATTCAATCTTGAAACGATCGAAAACTATGAATAATTCATTTCCTCATGAATTATTAATGAGTTTTTTTATATGATTTACTTGCCAACCTTAGGAATAACTTGAGTGATTTCGTCCACAGCAGGCCTAGCTGTTGGGCTGCCAATGACTATAAAATAACTACACTTTGAACTAGCAGGTGGCTCGATACAGTTTTTTTTAAACGGAAAATTTGCTATATAGATCCGTATATTTCGACAAGTATTACTTGTTGGACAACAAAAAGCAATATCTTATACTTATGTCAAACAACATCTAAGGAGTTCGAAATTATTCACAAAAGTTACGCAACTACCGTTGCTATGGCAACAATGACGTTTCAATTTAACTCGAAAACGACATTGGTGACTCTCAAATTTTATTTCATAAAATGATTTCTCTTCGTATACTCAATTATTTTGATGTAATGTAAAGCACTGATAAAGATTCGACGCAAAATGTTCACAGCGTTTTGTTTGTTTCTAGCGTCATCTCTTTCTTCTTCTCGTAAACCACCTGCGAGCCACCTTGTTGTTAATGGTGAAAAATTTGCTGTCGCGGGGTAAGTGTATAATTATTCACCCATATATGTAAAGTAAAGAAATGATTATATATTTTCTTCAATACCGAATTCCATGTGATCAATCTTGCGTTGAAAGAGTACACAGCTTTAAGCTCTTGGGTGTGTATCTATCAGAAGATCTTACCTGGAATACCCACGTTGACCATATCTTGAAGATATAAGACATTGCCCTCCGATTATTGAAGAAAGCAGGCCTGGGTCTCACTGATCTTATATAACCATCTACTGCCCAGTTATTCGCTCCATACTTGAGTGTGCATCCCCAGTATGGGCAGCTCTTCCTGATTACCTATCCTCTCATCTCGAGTCAGTCGAAAAGAGAGCACTTATCTTAAGATTATATACCCTGACATATTTTATTATGAAGCATTGCAGACCTCAAAGATTAAAACCTTGGAATGTCGAAGGGATGAGTTATCAACTCAACCCGGAAGAAAGCATGTAAAAACATTCCAGTCTATAATATAATCAGACCCTCCCGGTCCTTTAACGAACAATCGAACATGATTATTTTTTACGTGTACTGTAGCTCAAAATAGTAGTGGAACTGTGAGAACCTTCACTGAACGTTTCGATAACTTTATTACCATTAAATATACGTAATTGTCCTAGTTTAGTCCTCTATATGTTGTAATTATGTAAATATAATGTTATACTGTAAGTCTTTATGTCTATATATATTACATTACATAGGAACAATTGTGTAATTCAATTTTTACTGCAAAACACTTCATTAATAAACAGATAATAATATCATGTAAAAAATAAGCTAATTTTAGAACGAAATTATACAACCAGACAATTGGTAGCAATTTCCACCGAGCATAATCTGAGCTTTTGACCGCCAGTTCTCAATATGTTTGACAGATAAAGCAATAATACTCTAAAGAACGATCTAAGCCCAGTGCTCTGTAGCAGTTTAGAAAACAAAAAGAATTACAAAAACAGAACGCCGCCGACATAATTCTTGGTATAAGGATACTCCTGATCAGAAATTGGCGTGGAACAAATTTACCTGCAATCTTTTGCTTCCTTTTGTAAAACACTTGTACTTTTTCAATTTTAGAACCTTGTTACTTGTTCTCAATATGATAGTGGAATATTGTCATTGTGTTGATTTGATGCCTATGCTTGCCGCAGATATAATGACGAAACTGTTTGAACTTATGAAGGTTTGACTTAACACTAGTTATTTTGAGGTGGAAAAACACATTGTCCTTTGAAAGCTTGTTTGAAAGGTAGTTTCTTACCTTCTTGACAATTTTAATCAGAGATTGCCACCATATGGGTTTTATAATTCATATATGCAAAATGTTTCCTTCCTCGGGCCTCAGGAATCCAGGGTATATATTATCTTTCAACTTTTTCATCTGTATATACATCACACTAGAATATCATGCTTGACGTTCAGAAGGCGAAATTTCACACAATGACACAAGGAGTGATGTAGGGATGAGCCGATACCATGCAGAAAAAAGCCGATTCGCCGATCCGATATATCGGAGCCGATATAAAAAAATAATCGGCCGATTAATCGGCTATGGCCGATATTTCTGTGTACCGAGGTACAAGCGCCGGCTAACGGTTTTTTGACAACTTTTAATACTTGTGTATACGCCACAAATTGACGTTCTAGTTTTAGTGTGTTCCGGAAAATATTTACTCATATTGGACAGTTATCGGTCACTGTACGAGTTAAACAAATTAATGAATATGGGATTAAATACGCACAACAAAAGTGTCAAAAACGAGACGGAGTGTAGATTACTAGATTGTAGAGTTATTTTTTTTAAACAAAAACGAAAAAATTGCGAGTATCGGCAATAGCCGATTATAAAAAAATAATCGATTATTTTGAAAACGCCAAATATCGGCCGATTTATCGGCCGTACCGATTAATCGGCTCATCCCTAGAGTGATGTTTCATAAAATCATTCCTGTGCATTGTCGTCTTTGTATTTCTGTCTTGCTGGGCTAGAAGATGTCGTTTTGACTACTTATATCAGGATTGATTTGCACTAACCGTAGAAAAAGCGTGGGAGTAAACACCAGCTTGCGAATAAAGTGTTGCCAGATAAATTTTGAAAATATTCATGCTGGTCATGTTCAAAAGTTCACAAAATATTCATCAAGGTTCACAAATTGTAAAAAAAGTTTTATCCATACATAATGGCTAAATTATGACCGTCTGTATATCATGAGGTGTAAAAATATTACATACCGTTTCCATGTCAATTATGGCTTTTCTAGCAAAATTCCTTGTAAAATTTATGGATAATTTTGGTTAAAAATTGGCAGGAGCCTTATGGATAATTTGGGAGGAAAATTGGCAGCTCATTAATGTTCTATTTTGTGGCCATCGACGGAAATCCACTATTCACTATCCATGATCGTGTTGACAACCACTTTAAATACTTCATATTTGAAAAGTATGGTGGTTTTTCTAGCAAGCCGAGGGGTTTCTTTATAAAAATAATACGCTGAATACAGAAATATCAAGAAAATTTTTTTCTCCTGACTGTTGTGAGATGCAACCAAATTTGAACCCATGCAATCATAGCTTTCAGTCGGTTAATTGGAGTGTCAGAAAAGAATGTTGGGTTTTTGAATGGGAGGTATTTTCACAGGTTAGTGAGCCTTTACATGAGTGTGCGTTATCAACCTTTCACAGCATCTTTCTGAATAAATCCACAGATATAGTGTTAACGTCGTTTTTATCTTCACGGAAGAAGGCCCAAAATTCATGCGCCATAATTATTTGAAGAATCTCTGCTGGTCAAGCAAGAGCGCGGTTGTCCCTAACTTTAACGTCTTTAGTTTGCCTACGTTACTTCCTTATCGACAAGAAAGGCCGCTCAGCGTATATTATCTAGTGTCCATTGCCATAGAATGCGGAAACGTCAATGTCTTCTTATATTTTGTTTTCCAGATGTTTAACTCCAGAACATGTCAACTCGTGCTTGGTGCTGGAGCCCTCCAACTTGTTGGCTTAAAAACAATCACGGCAAAACATTTGGGTATATATATCTATATTTATATACATTACTGCAGTCTATTTTACATGCTAGCTTCGTTTTGCTTCAGAGTTCTTAAGAGTAGTGTCTAAATACGAATTCTTGAGTTGACTTTAAAGGCGCGTTTACACTTGCAATTTTTGCTGCGATTTTAGGTGCGATTTTCTTCGAGGGTATACATATACTCAGAACATTCATAACGTTTCTACTCCTTCACATTCTACTCGTTCAAGAAGAAAATCGCGCTACAAAATTGCAGCAAAAATTGCAATTGTAAACCGGCCTTAAGATGTCAATAGGGTGACAAAATTAAAGCAAGAAAAATTTCAATGTATTTGCATGTTGAGGCTGTAAAACACTGAAACAATTAATGTGTGCTGTCATTGAAAATATTGTTTTGTTGCAAGCGATAACTACTGTGACACCAACATTAAGATCTATTAGCAAGTATGAAATGTGGTATTAATGGATGGAGATAATAATCCATTTGGATGGTATAGGCATGCAGTCACTAAAACGTTTCACACGCTGCAGGCAAAAGAAGTCTAAGGCCCAAAGTTTCACAATTAATATTTTTTACTTATGGAAATAAACTTCAGTAATTATATTTCGATATCTAGAAGATTTAAAGGTTCTTTTTTCTATTTTATTATATAGCCTTAGCATCCCGTTGTTTAGAAGTTGTCACTTTGCACATCGCAACGTTCAAGTCACATTTTGAACTTCGCCTTCCACCCAAGCAGTACGTTTTATTAGGACAATTTGACCAAATTTTAAAGGTACAAAGTAATGAAATACCTTTTATAGTTATGATTATAGAGAGGCAGTTCTTACAAATCTACATTATATGTTTAGCTTTTGTAAGTATCCAATACGATTTTTGTAAAATTGTCTATATCCGTACAAGGTCTTAGGCAGCCGTCTTTTTGGACGGCAAATTGAAAATGACGGTTTTTGGAGGGCCATTAAGTGAATTTGTTCATCAGCGAAAGATTTTTCATACACAAGACATCTTTTTAGGCCATGATTTTAACAATTAACACAACCGCAGTCGAATGGTGCATGACGATTAGTTAAATATTCTGTATATTTCAGCTTTTAGCTGCTACTCAGATGAACATTTCATTAAAAATTCAATTAAAAAAAAAGCTTCGTACTTTGTTTGACTATATTATTAAATCAATAAAATTAGTGGAACTAATCGCCCTTTAGCACCTATCTCTATTCTCTAATTATTATTCTGGATGGAATATCTCAATATTTTATATTTTATAGGATTATAATAATCATCGACAAGAGATTTTTTCTAAAATGGCTACTTTAATGGAAGAACTTTTTGATGATCATTTGTTAACGGTCAGTATACAATTATAAATATTAGGCCGTGGGCCGTTGGCCAAAATTATTTCGCTTCGTGGCAACCCCCTGGGGAATAGATTTCCTGTGGTTCAATGCATAGTACCATAGTTGATCAATTACCACAAAGAGTTCCCAAGCAAAAAACGTGCCAAACACCGAGAAAATTGGTGATCAGTGATTATCCTCTATTAAATTGTATTACAGCAAGAAAATGTGAAATTTTGTATTCAATTACAACAAAAATGATTTGCATCATCAGAAAGCTTACAAAAAACCGCATATAAAACTTTTAAACAGTTTTTTGATCCTTCAAATAGTCTTTGAGTTATTGCTGTTTTAAATGTGAAAATTGGACCAAAATGTCGCAATAAGGACTGGGTCGAAAATGCGTTTTTGACAGCGTACAACTCGAAAACAATTTGAGATATAAAAAAAACTGTTTAAATGTCTTATATGTAGATTTGTGTAAGCTTTCTGATGATGCAAGTCATTTTTGTTGTAATTGAATACAAAATTTCACATTTTCTTGCTGTAATACAATTTAATAGAGGATAACTGATCACTCATTTTCTCGGTGTTTGGCAAGTTTTTTGCTTGGGAACTTTTTGTGGTTATTGACCAACTATGGTACTATGCATTGAACCACAGAAAATCTTTTCCCTAGGGGGCTGCCACGAAATTGCTTTTCTAAGCACTTTTTCGCAGAACGGCCCTCGGCCTATATCTGAAATACATATGTTCATTGCTATAGTTCTTCAAAAGAGACTCTACAATCTGTTGTGTAGATGTACTCTGTTGATTCAGTAATACGTATAGCAAGGCACACATTAGACTTGCTCCAAGTCTCTCTTTCATTGTCATATAGTATCGATCCACTATAGTGTACATTACATGACGTAGTATGGAGAGGCGGAGTGAGAAAGAGAGACTTGTCAACTTCAAAACTGAACCGAAAATGCAAGACTTGCGTTAATTGTTTTCTGTCCGTGTTTATATGAATAGATCTAGCACAGTGTAAATAACATGAGTTCCATTATAGCAAATAATACAGAAAGAAATTGAAGGAAAACAATTAAAGCAAGTCTTGCATTTTCGGTTCAGTTTTGAACCGAGATTTTCCGAAGTTGACAAGTCTCACTTTCTCGCTCCGCCCCTCCGTACTACGTCATGTAATGTACACTATAGTGGATCGATACTATATGACAATGAAAGAGAGACTTGGAGCAAGTCTAGGCACACATGCATGCTCACTATTCTATCTTTCTACCTCCAGTATACAAAATCAAAAATACGACTCGTGAATCACGCAAAGGAAACGGTGATGAGGCTGTCCAGAAAAAAATTGCATGCGAACTTTCTTCAATTCTTATTATAATTGATTGGAGGAAAGCACGTCGAGTGCATGACATGAATTATCACCGAAGCGGGTTATTGTTTGAGGCAGAACATAGAATTTTGTTGGTAGTGTCGTCACATGACATTAGTAATGCAGTTTTCAAATTTGAAATTGACCTGACAAATCAAAATGTCTAAATGTACCGTAAGACATGCAAAGATTCTATATTTCTGGTCATGATTGTGGTATTTTCTAAAGTTTATTTCAACAATGTGCAAATGTTACAAATTTCTCAATTTTTCAATTGTGCAACACTTGAAAATTGCCAAACGTGGGAATTCATCAAAATATAGGTTGATAACGGTCTAAGGAGAAGGAATTACGACTCTCGTTAACTCTTGTTGGATCCCAGTACCCTTGCAAGTGCATAAAAAGTCCTGTATGATATTAACGTTGCAGAAATTACTGTTTCGTTTTATATTAACAGCATTCGAAACTTTCTTTATATCAGTGCTATGTCCTAACTCCGCGTGTTAAGCCATCCAGTTTTGTACAGTAGCTATTTTGGGGCTGAAAAATAGTCTAGGGCTGTCAAGACTTGTAGTGTCAACGAGATAAGAAGACATTGCCCTGCCAACAGAGCTGTGCAAACTCCGGGTATCAAAGCTCCGGCTCCGGCAGTCAAATTAACTCCTGCTCTGGCTAGGAAATTTTAAGTGAAAAGTAAAACCGCATGGCAGCGTGGTACACGGCTAAAAACGCACAGGTTGTTGCAAGTTGATATCGACAGGCGTGAACAATGTTGTGCGGCCAACTATGAACAAGTTGTTAACCATGTTGTTCCAAAAATTGCGGTTGCCATAGAGTATTTTAATAAAACACAAAACAATAGACACTCCGAAAATTGTAAACATTTTAATTCTTTACGTTTAGACTATAATTTAAGTCATCTTCAGAAGAAATCTTTCTTCTGAAGATGACTTAAATTATAGTCGAAACGTAAATTGTTTTGTGTTTTATTAAAATGTTGTTCCAAGTTGTTACAGTTGAACAATGCTGTAACAACATGTTGACAATACTGTTCATAGTGGGCCGCACAACCTTGTTCACGCCTGTCGATATCGACTTGCAACAAGTTGTTGATTTTCTCCATTTTTACGCGTGTATTTTCGCCCAAAATACACTGGGGTCAGCGGATTTTTGTATCAAAAGCAATAGCAATGCGCTTGCAGAATTTTGGAAAGTCGAAACCACGAAACGGAACGCAGCAAGTAATTAAACTTTATAGTGAACAACATACACTATTAATAGACGTATAAATAAAAGAACACATGTAATAATATATAGTAAAACAACATATAAATTGTAATTTATTAGTAAGCAACAACTTAATTTTTCCATTTAATACCAAAGGTTCATTGAAATATGAAATATTTTTTAAATTTTTTTTCTGCCGGAGTTTTCCGGCTCCTGCAGTCCGGTGCACAGCTCAACCTGCCAATATATGTTGAATGTTTTGCCAACATTCCCCACTTGTTGAAACACAGTGTGTATAGCATTGGACATGCTATTCTTGTTTTACAAGATCGTTCGGACGGAGTATTCGTCTGTATATAATGCAGGTCTTATAAAGCGGCCGTGAGTACACTGCAGTCCGTAGGCCTGAAAGGCTTTCGCTTTCATCAACTGAACACTTTGCAGTGAAAGCTAAATTAGGACAACGCCAGGCGTAAACTCGCAGTGAAAACATGGCTTTAAGATCATTGATGTGTTGTCACAATTATATATAGCAACGGTTACCATTTCATTATGCTACATTTTAGTGGGAAGTTCGTCCACCGATGCCGTCACAAGTGATGAGAAATATTGTGAAACAAATCACAAAACTACACGAAGCTTTATTGGCAATATTCCCTGCGACTCAAGTTGAGGTAATTATTTTGAAACAGTTACCGTAGAAATATTGCAGCCTCCTGAAAGTAGCTTTAACTAATTTGTACCAAGAAGCGAAGTGTCTTTCTTGGTAGAGCTGTTGATGTTTTTTGACGGATTTAACGCTCTGCCGAAATCGTGGGTTTTTTCCGGGTGTTCTCGTTTCCTCCCACAGGGCAAGTTGGCAGGGTGGGTTAGGTTGAACACAATTAGGAAAGTAATACCTCAATAGACCTTATGCATAATGACGTCACAAGGCTTGATGCCCTCGAGGAATGCTGGTCTTAGTAGTTATCAAAATTAAACAATTCAAAATCGCCACTATCGAAATTTTCCCGGGCGATGACTACTAAGACCAGCATTCCTCGCGGGCTTCAAGCCTTGTGACGTCATTATATGCATAAGGTCTATTGTTGTAAAGATAAATAGTCTAGGCTAAATAAGTAAAATAACGTAACCAAGTAAGTAACATTGATGTAATCGGTCACTGAAAACCCCCAATGGGGAGTGAGCTGAATAATGTAATGTAATGTACCGACTTTCCGAAAGTAGAGGTCCTGAAAGTTGCTAAATCCAAAAGTTAAATAACTGGCCGTTATTTTGAAATCCAAAAGTTATTAAATTACTGGCCGTATTGCGTTTTAGTATAGAACGTTTCATGCCATATACTGCATTTTGGTAATTTATATTTTCTGTAGATTGTGATGAAAGATGTCAAGAAATCATTTAAGAATGTGTTGGCAAAGAAAATCGCTAGTTTAAAAGTGAAGAACGACTTTGGACCACAGCATGGGTAAGTCAGTAATTGCATACCGTTCGAGAGAAAAACATGACAATCCTAACTTGAGATTTGATACACACGAGCAACAATAAAGACATATTTAATGCCACATGCAGTGATGGTTCAGAGAAGCTATGAAGACGCGAATTGCACCTAATTGTAGGAATGCAATCCGGCAGTTTTTAAGAACCAATCATTTGTAATACCGCACACCCAAAACATCTTTAAAGTGCGACTAACCCCAAATACGATTTTTTTTTTGTATGTGTAATATTTGAGTCATTCGAAGAAAAAATGTAATATATATTTATAGTAAAAAATTCCTTCTTGATTAACTTTTTCACTGTCAAAGTTTCCCGATATGATTTCATTAGGTGAATTGCAAATTAATTTTCCTTTGTTTTTTTGTACCAACAATTCACCTAATGACATCATATCTGGAACTTTTACAGTGAAAAAGTTGATCAAGATGAGGTTTTTTACTATAAAGATATATTACATTTCTTCTAAGAATGACCCGAATATTACACATACCAAAAATTATATTTGGGGTTAGTTGCACTTTAATATTAACTAATCAGGGGTGGAAAAAATATTTCCCTTTCTGGGACCACAAGAGAACATTGAAACATTTTCTGCGAATAATCAAGTCGACACTCGAAAGCTGTAACTGTGTAACTCTAACAAGTTGTCAAACTTAAGGTCATGCTATATTTTAAGGTATAATACGTATATAACATAAAACTAATTTAGATAACATACATCAGGGGGGACTGATCCTAAGGTAAATTTACAGATGCCAAAAAATGGGCACTACTAAAGTACATGGGGGTCTGGAAGCATGGTGCCCCAGAAAATTTTGAAAATCAGGTGTCTCAGATTGGCTAAAAATGTATTTGCCATACAACATTTGTTACATTATTCTGTAGTCTCTACATTTATCCACTATTGCACTAGTAAGATAGGTGCATGTGCTTCTAATAGCATTTCTGAGGTCATACATACAGTGCAGGTAACATTCTTTCTATTGGGTTCTGGGCAGAATTTGCCCTCTGAATTTCTCCCTTTGTCTAAATTTCTACAATTATCTTTTTTTTCTTTCTTGCAATTATTTCCTGGGAACTCAAAAAATTTTCTGGGACCAATGGTCCGATACTTTTTCCACCCCTGATTAACTTCTTTACATTACATACATCTTTTATTAGCCTGGTTCAATCAGACTTGGCGTATTTTGCTATGAATCTGAAATCACTACACGGAATGAAAGATGTTGAAGACAGTTTAGGTGATATATGGAAACTTGCAAATGAATTAAGAACTAGCAAACCACTTCCTACAATGAATAAGAAAGCTCTTCCAAATAGATAGCCATATCATCATATTGCAACAACACCAGGATGAAGGATTGTGGGTGAGAGAGTGGGTGGAAGGTTAGGGTGTAACCTTATACCAATTTCAAACAACGCATGCACAACACATCAGCAAGGTCAGAGGCATAGCCACGCGGGGGAGCGATTTGGTGGACGACTTCGGTATTTAAATTGGTTGAGAAAATTATTTTGATTGGTCGGGGGGGGGGGGGGGGCAAACAATATAGCGAGTTTAAGCTTCGCGTTTGAGGACAACGGCAAACAATAAAGTCGAATTTCTACATTACACATTAGAGTTTTAAAAAGATAACAAATTCCCTAATTACTCTTCATTGCCTTATGTAGCGTAAGCTTTTAAAATTGTTTGTCGTTTGACGTATGAACGCGCAGCTTAAACTCTTGTACAATGTGTAACATAATTATACCGAAAATTAGGAAATAAACAAGGAATATTATAAATGGAAGAAAATGGTTTAACGCTACGTAAGCAAACAGTCATGTTTTATTCTTTTTACAATTCTTTGTTTGAGAGTCGTTTTGAACTTTCGTATATTGTTATTATTCAGCTAGCAAGTTTGATTGCTTTTCCTCGGCTGGGAGATGCCTCACACACCCACCCCAGTCTAATACACTCACGCCTTCGCCCAAAAATTTCTTCATGACACCATCATGGGTCATGCCTGTCAGATGTTAGGATCCTAGGTAGCGGCGCTACCTGCAAGTGCCTGAAGCTAACTGCAATCCTTGAACAGAAGGTCTCATGCATGCTTAAGTAAAGTAGAACATTTCAATTTCTCTGAATACATTTTGCAATATTTACCGACCAAATTTAATAAGAGTCGTACTCAAGACGTAAGTTTATCAAACGATGCCATCAAAAACTTAAAATTTTTGAGAAAAATTTCTTCGAACAGTTGTGTTGTCAGCTTACTTGATTTCCATTCATTGAATATTATTACAAATAATGGTTCGAGCAAATTAGCGGACATTCAATTTTGACAATAACTCAAAAAACTTTCTTCGGTGCCAGGTACTATGTCGCAATTTGCAAGCTTAAAGCGAAGCTGGCAAGTTTGGACCACGCATGGCTAACTGCAAATTTTTTTTGGCTACCTGCAAAAAAACTAAATATACAGGCATGTCATGGGTACGCTACCGAGCAAGCTAGAAGCAGGGTAGTACAAACATGGTGTGCGCTGTTGGAATTTTTATGTCTCATAAAAACTCTGCAGCAATGCTTGCGTTTATCCTTTGTGTTTTCATTTCTGATTTTAAAAACTATCTATACAAAATGAATTTAAAACTATCTTTACGAACAAGGGCAGATTTCGTGGTCGACCAATCAGCGCATTTGTTTACATTAATTTTTCGCTACCAGCTAATCATAATGCAGGAAACACGAAATTTACACCAAGGCGAGCTAGCAAATATTGCCGTCTTCTCGGGCTTCCGTGACATTCAATTTTAACTTTTTAAATTTAAAACCAAAAGATTATGATCCAGCACATTAAAATATAATTGTATAATAATTTGTCGTGGGCATTTTAAATTTCGACCTAGAACGGAAAATATCCATGTTTGATATTTTTCCCTATGTCGCGTATACAAATTTGACTAATCTAATTTGACTGCAATAAAACTAAAAATTGCTATATTTTCTCTGCTTTTAAGTTTTTGTTGGAAAACTCTATTTGGCTCTTGTTGCAAATTGTTTTGGTCAATGTTTTATTTCAAAACCTAGACGATAACGCGTTTATAGCGCCTGATTTAAAAAATAGAGTCGCACGTTCGCGATCATACAGGAAATCAATACAAAAATATTGTCTGACCGTTTTTGCAGAAAATCAGACTCTCTAAACGCGTTATGCCTAAAATCGTGGGTTTTCTCCGGGCGCTCCGGTCACAGGGCAAGTTGGCAGGGTGGGTTAGGATAAACACAGTTAGGAAAGTATAAAGATTTACGAAGATAGACACAACGTTACAGGAATATATAACTATTAAATTAAATCTAACATTTTTGGCGATGCGACGCGTAAACGTTCCCATGTGTAGTTGAGAAAGGTTGAGACAATTAGGAGGACTAGGACAAATATGAATTTGCATAACTAATAGATCCCAATGGATAGATAGGGATATTAGTATAGTGGCGAAACAGTCCATTTTTGGGCAGTCAGTCCATAGACAATCCAAAAGACATGTCTTTTGAATTGTCTATGGTCAGTCTCAGCATGTCTGAGGGTGCATAATTTATTTGATTTTCGCAGTTAAGCCTGGTGTCCATATGGTCGTAAAAATAGAGTCACGATCTTCCTCGACAGCCAGTTTGTAACAGTTTATACGTGTAAACCACATATAAATCATAAGTATTCTCTAGTTATATCACTCCGCGTATTTTCAGTTCTAAAATGTTGTATTTCGGCTGATGAGAAGATCGTGACTCAATCTTTACGACCGTTACGACCATATGGAAACCAGGGGTTAATTGGGGTGTTTCGTAGCCTCCTGCGCAGACGTTAGTGGCCAGCGTACCGAGGTTCGGTACGCTGGTCATTAACAACGTCTGCGCAGGAAGCGTGGTGATGATCTGTTTACAATGTAAAATAATCAGTCATTCTCTTCCTGCTTATGAAAACATCAAGTCTTTTTCAATTACCTCATTTAATATAAAATTTATGAAATTTCATTACAAAGTACTTATTCATTCCTTTATAGTCTTTATTCTGCCAAAATAATGATTACATAGTGACCGAAAGCTTGAACGTCTCCAATCATCACGTTTTTACCTGGCCCTGTTTCACTTACAATTTCTGCTAAAATAATTTAATAACTGGCCTTTGGCTCAAGGAATTTACAATCATTACTTTTAAGGTTACTTCTTGGCCTCGGGCCCCCTATTATCCTCTAGTCATATATTAAGCCCTGGGCAAACTAGGAAATATTGTTGTGGAAACACCTACCAATGTTTCGCCATGTTTCCAAGAGTGCGCAAACAAGAGTGCGTAAACTCTGGGTAAGTGGTTAAGTGGTAAAATCAAATGTTTCTGAATTCTATAACAAAGTTTCCCGAAACTTCCAGCCACCCGAGGTGCGTCCAATCCAGGAATCACCGAACCTGCAAGTATGTTTGGTTTTTATCCCATACACCGAGCCATACACATATTTGTAGCTCTTCGCGATATATTCGTCGATGTTTTGTCAACATTTTGGAAACGACGAGAATCACAAATGTTTCCACAACAATGTTTCCTAGTTTTCCCATGGCATTATTTACATTAAAATTACTATCATAAGGGCTAAAACCATAATCTTTTTGTGTTATCTTTTGCTGTTAAGAAGGGATCAAGCTAAATAAAGCAATACAATTTTTCTACTCATTAAAACAACAACATCCCCCATCAATAAACATGCATCCACAACTTAACTGATGGGTTCGGGCTTGTAATTATATTCATCGCTCGTACTGCTAGTGAATGACTTGGTGTTCGGAATACCACTGCTTATCGGTTCATATTCTTTAAATTTGTTATCGTAGAATTTCAAGTAACTAAAGAAGCAGAAAGAACGAAATGTCAGACTTTGTATAGATTCGCAGGCAACTCGGTGCCAAACGGCTCGCTCCCTGCCTATATGAACAAGCTTAATTTGTGAGTAATATATATATATATATATATATATATATATATATATATATAGATATATATATATATATATATATATAGATATAGATATATAGATATATATAGATATATATAGAT
>CACRXK020006209.1:0-25807 GCA_902702795.2 Paramuricea clavata | reverse complement strand
TTTAAAATTTGAATAGCATGACCAAATTGTCGGGCTGGTTCGCCACTGCTTGTGTGGACGTAAACGTTTACATATTGTGTGGACTTCATATTTCATGTTAGTGATGTTACTCTGAGTGCATATCTACACCGAGCGAGCTTGAAAAATATGCTAGCCACGGTGGGAATCGACGACCTTTGGAATACTAGCCCAATGCTCTGCCAACTGAGCTACGCGGTCAGGTCGGTTCGAGTAAGTGATATTTCAGAACAGAATCGAGTTCCTTCAATACCATATTACTAGATTACATTCGTATCGAAGGAACTAGATTCTGTTCCGAAATATTACTTACTCGAACCGACCTGACCTCGTAGCCCAGTTAGCAGAGCATTAGGCTAGTATTTCAAAGGTCGTAGGTTCGATTCCCACCGTTGTGGGCATATTTTTCAAGCTCGCTCGGTGTAGATATACACTCAGAAACATCACAAACATCATATTCACCTGAGTACACAACACCAACACAGAAATATTAATATTTCAGTTGATATTTTTTGTAGGCGTAAAGTTGATAGTTTGTGTTGACGTAAACGTTTAGTGTGTTGTAAACGTAAACGTTTAGACCCCGTTTACACAAACTGTACCGTTTTCGTTTCTCATATTGTTCGGTATGGTCAGCCTTTTGTTTTCTTTCCTTCAGAGAATTGAGAATGTTACAAAGAGCATGCGCATTAAAGAACTCGTGAACATCCCACAATCATTAGTGTAAAGTTAGTCATGTAAATATGTAGATATGTGTGAATAAATAATTGTATTTTTGTGTGACTTAAATCGTGGTAACAAATGGTCCTTCGAACCGGATTCGAATCTCTTTGGTAGTGCAAGAATTATGTCTCGAGGGAGTGCCGAGGAGGCGCAAGTGGTCTCTGGAGACCAGACAACTGGAACTGCTGATGATGAGATGCCGAATAAAGAAGAGCTCGAGATAGCTTGGCATATTGCTAGTCGCAAAACAAGCAAGAGCAAATTTACGAAGATCAGAAATCGAATTCTTTCGTTAGTGGAAGATGCCTCCGCTTCGTGTCGTGAGGTAGAACAGTTTTTCGCCGAGTTAAAAGAATTAGAAGCGAAGCTAGAAGAGACATGCGAGAAGTTACGGTATTTGTTTACAGTACTTAAAGCAGACGCTCGTGTGACTCAATTAGACCAGTGGCTAGACAAGTTATTTGACGAAGCTGTGGAGGTTAAATCAGCTGTAGCTCGATACTTAGACAATCGCTCTAGCAGTAGAAATTCGTCTGTAAGATCTAGCAAGAAAAGCGCCGCTGTAAAAAGCAAGATTTCGAAGTCTACAGATAAACAACAATCTGGTAATTTATTCGAAACAATGAAGCATGAAATGCCTGAATTTGAAAGACCGACAATGAATATAGATTCAATTGCCCATCACAGAGATATAGCTAACTTAAAAGCTACTTCTAAGCGTGTTATTCACGGACAGCAAGGATTTCAAGACGAAGAGAACAGCGAAAAAGTTATGACAAATAAGACGGCAGCCTCAGGGAAAAGTAAACCAGACAATTATCGTGATACGGTTGACTGGGTTGAATCACAGCAAAATATTCGTGCAACAACAAATGAAAGGTCACAACTTAATTCAAACTCGGACAGTGTAGAGAAAGAAATACGTCAGTTAGAAGAAGAAATTAAAACTATTAGGGCTGCACGACAAGCGGTCAGTGATCTTCAAATGCCTGTAATGACAAATAGACAAACAAACGTACCCTTACGTGACCACGATATGGTTCAACAATCAAGTCAACCGAGAAGGGAAGCCGAAAACAATCTGGAATTATGGCGAGCTCTCAGAGACCAACGCGAGCGGCAAACATCTATGAGAACAAATCAGCGAATAAATACGCCTTTAACTGGTCCCGCAAAGGTCGAACTATCTAGATCTACACGGGCGGATGAGGGGAATAGTAACAAGTTATCAAACCATTTAGAACGAATTCATCTACCAACATTTTCTGGCGATAAAACCAAGTTTGAAGAATGGAAAGCTCGATTTACCGTGTGTGTTGATAAAACTGACGCTTCAACAATGCATAAGTTAATCCGTCTGCGGTCGCTTTTACGAGGGGAAGCGGAAGAACTTCTCGAAGGTCTTGGCTGGGAAAGCAGCGATTATTATAGCGCGTGGAAAATTCTTGAAGATGAATATGGAGGAGATGAGCGGTTTATTAACCGTCAAATGGATCTTATACGCGACGTAAAACAAGTAAAGACTGTAGAAGATATTCGACAATTTTCTCGGCGTCTAAACACATGCGTAGTTACATTAAAGAATCGTCGACGGTATGACGAGTTGGAAGCCGGTATGTTGTATAGTGTGGTTAAGTCGAAATTATCTCCAAGACTACTGGAAACATACTATACGTGGCTTGATTACCAACATCGTAGATCTACTTTGGAAGCCCTACGAGATTGGCTGTTGGTCTATTCGAGACATAAAGTGCAAGCCCAAGAAGATGTTGAGGGTGTTCTAAAGAATGATCAAGAAAGAAGACCGAATCGTCGCAATAACACATACGCGTCAGCGCAGAACAACAGAAAAACGACGTCTATTTGTTTCAAATGTAACAAGAAACATTATATTTCGAACTGTTATCGGTTCAAGTCGATGTCCCTAAAAGCACGTTGGGAATTTGTTCGAGAAAAGAAGTTATGTTTTAAATGCTTGAACTCGGGTCATCAAAGTGTAAAATGCGATAAAGATGAGACGTGTCCAATTTCGGAATGTCACAGTCGACATCACCCATTGCTCCACCGACATCAGCCCAAAGCGAGTGGAAAGGATAATGTTGAACAGTCAACTACCACCGAGCAACAAAATGAGGAACAGAGACAAATTCAGAATGATCTAAGCAACGCCAATCTACCCCCTCCACAAGAATCCACTCCATCCACGTCAATGAGTAATCATGTAACCGATAACGGGTCACAATTTATAGCACTTAGAACAGTTCCTGTCGTTCTGGTTAATGGCAATCAACGCATTGTAGCCAATGCCTTCCTTGACGAAGGAAGTACCGCTTCGTATGTTCGAGAAGATATTGCTCATAAACTTAAATTGCAAGGAACACCTGAACAACTTCACGTTTCTACCTTAACCGGAAAGACGACGTTCAATAGCACCCGTGTTCAAATCAATGTGGAAACTGGAAAGTTTTGATAGCAGATTCAGTGGTCGAGTTGATGCTTGGACCAAGGATACTGTAACTCCAGGACTTGATGTGATTGATTGGAACAAACAAAAGAGTGAATGGCCCCACCTTCGTCACCTTGAATTTCCCCATGTTCCACGCAACAGAGTCGTTGACATCCTGATTGGAATCAACGCTATTGAATTTCACTCACCTCTTGAAGGAATTCCTGGTTTACAGGGTGAACCGGTCGCTCGAAGAACACCCTTGGGTTGGACGTGCGTTGGACCCTGTCAGAGAAACATTGCTCTATCTGAAGTACGTTCTCATTGTGCTTTTCACATTGCGATGAAAGAAGATGAAGGGGATAATTTGGACTGTACCCTACAGCGCTTTTGGGACCTCGAATCTATCGGCTTAGTACCAGGAAAAGAAGAGACATCCACTCCAGACGATTTGGAAGCTGAGAAGAAAGTTGCGAATTCCTTACGTTATGTCAACGGCCGCTACGAGGTAGGAATACCATGGAAGAAGAACGAACCACAGTTGGAAAATAATTACAACTTGGCTTATAAGCGTCTGGAAACACTCGAACAGTCTTTAAAACGACGTCCGAATGTCGCCGAGAGTTACCAGAAAGTAAATGAAGATCATTTGTCCAAAGGGTATATTCGGAAACTTACCCGACAAGAAAAGCAACGACCAAAGTGGTACCTTCCACATTTTCCTGTGGTGCGCAACGATAGATCAACGACGAAAGTCAGAATAGTCTTTGGCGCAGCGTGTAGTTTTCAAGGGAAAAGCCTGAATGATTCTATGCACACTGGTCCTAAGCTACAGAAGGAAGTTTTGGACGTACTTCTACGTTTTCGCCGCGACAGGAGTGCCTTATCGGGTGATATTAGCGAGATGTTTCTGCAAGTTATCATGGCAGAAAGTGATCGTCCATATCATTCTTTCTTGTGGCGTGACCTGAAAAGCGGAACTCCTGATGTTTATGAATTTCAACGATTGGTGTTTGGAGATAAAGCGTCCCCCTACTTGGCTCAAGCTGTGTGTCGAGAACATGCGAAGAGAAATGCAAATGAATACCCGGATGCTGCGAGGACAGTCTTGGATTCAATGTATATGGATGACACCTTGGATTCAGTCTCGAACGTAGCAGAAGTAATTAATCTTCGACGTAATTTAACGGCAATGATGGCTCAAGCTGGAATGAAAATTAGAAAATGGTGCAGCAACGAAGCAGCCGTGATGGTGGACGTCTCTCCTTTGGATCGTGCTCAAGGAAGTATAGAGATACGAGACAAAACTTTGCCAACAATCAAAACTCTGGGAGTTATGTGGGAAGCTAGCAATGACTTGTTAACTTTTCAATACGCAGCACCACCTATACCTGATCAATTAAAGAAGAGAGTCGTAACAAGTTTTGGCGCAGATGGCTTCCAGAGTTTCTACCTGCTGTGAACTCACGAAAAAAGTGGACAGAAGAAAAGAAGGATATTGAAGTTGGAAACATTGTTATTTGTATTGATCCAAATCTCCCTCGGGGAACTTGGCCTCTTGGCCGTGTAGAAGAAGTCTTCATTGGACCAGATAAACACGTTCGCACTGCGCGAATTAAAATTGGACAAAACAGTATGTACGACCAATAACACGGTTGTGCCCATTAGAAATTGCATGAGAAAATGATTTAAATTTAGTGAAGGATTTTTGTCATTGTTACAAAGAGCATGCGCATTAAGGAACTTATGAACATCCCACAATCATTAGTGTAAAGTTAGTCATGTAAATATGTAGATATGTGTGAATAAATAATTGTATTTTTGTGTGACTTAAATCGTGGTAACACATTATTTTAGATTAAAGTTTAGACCTTGGAATCCTAGTGAAAGATACAGGCGTAAAATTGCGCAAGAAACTGTTTGTTGTTGTTAATAACCTCTGGTAATCTAATTAACAAAACTTACTTTGATTGGCTACTATTTACCGGATATTCAATTATCTCAAAGGGGGCGTATTGAGAAAATATCAATAAAAGTCGCAGGCTCTATATATAGGCTAGGTGCATCGGGGTGCAATGCGACTCAATGGGTTAATAATGTCTGTTCCCTCGGGGAAATAGTTTTGTTTCCCTCGAATCTCAATTTATGTTTGAGACTCTCGGGAAAGCAAAACAAACTATTTCCCTCGGGAGCAGATATTAAGTGTATATTATTACTAACATCAAATGTTGTCTGTACATAAGTCCCTCCCTCCCCGTAATTAAGCCCTCCCATGGGTAAACAGTACTTTTGGCTTCATCCGTTGTCCTTGTTTAATAAAATTGACTTAAAATTGTTACAACACCAAGTAATGATAAATTATTGTTAATAATTTTTTTATTTTTTTTGTGCATTTTTTCCTTCTTTTATTTCAAAAACAAAGTGTAGTAATAGCATAAATTTTAGAGAAAATTTGGATGCTCAGAATATATGTCGGCCACACACATGGCCTTTGGCCATTGCTATCCCCCTCTAATATACTGTATTATCTCACAGAAAGGTCCCTTTTAAAAAAATGAGCCCCCCCCCCCCCTCACACACACACACACAGAAAAATCCTTAAAAAAATATACAGGCTAGCATGCACCTACATCCAACTGCAAGTACTTGTGCACCATGTTGTCAGGTTTGTAAACACAATATTGTCAATGTCCCCCCACCCACCTACAGGTGAATAACCACCCCCCACCCTCCCTGCCAGACCAAACCAATGGCACAGAATAAGGCACACAGAAGGGCCACTTACGTCGGAAGCTTTGAAGTTTCTGTCACCCTGGCCGCCATCTTCCTAGCCAGTCGATTACATTTTCTGGCCAATGAACGTGCTGTATTGGCTGGCCGCCATCTTCCTAGCCAGTCAATTGCATGTTTTTGCATAGAAAAATGGGGACACGTTGCACCGCTGAGTGGCCCTTCTGGTACTGATCTTTATTCTGTGCCAATGGCCGTATTATACATGATAGCATACAGATAATATATAGCCTCTCTCGCAGCCGCCAGTTGTGTACGTTCTAACAGATATAAAAAATTGAAATATACCCATTGCCTTGATTCACATCAACAGTTGAACGAACAGGCATCACCACTCCACTATCGTCATGCTTAGAAAAATTAGCAAGACACTTTTCTATGATTGGTATCAGGTCATCATATTTCAGCAATTTCTGTACGTCTTCTGCTGAAATTGAAGTAGCCATTTGTTGTGTATATTAAAGATCACTATTAAACTTTCAAAATATATTATTATTCAGTTCTATCTGGTGGTACTATTTAATAGAATATTTCAAAGTAATTGCGCAACAATGCAACATGCGCTCTTTTGGCCGTAATATAATTTTTTTATTTGGTGTTTCCACAAAACAAAAATATCGAATATATTTTTTAATTAATATCCATGTATCAAGCCCTTTGAAAGTATTTTACGAAACATCACAAAAACAAATAAAAGGAAAATCTAAAATCTGAGGAAAATGATAAAACGATATTATTAATACTCAATAAGTTCTGAAAATCCCGACATCTTCTTGGAAACTGATCAAGGTCATCAAGGACATCAAGCATTTTCCTCAAAGCTGTAACGTGAGCCTGTCGTGCGACATGTCAGAGGTTGCACTATTTGGTTTTGGAAATTTTTTGTAAAATTGAAAAACCAAAATAGAGTCATATGATAGAGTCAATAGACATCAACAAACAAATAAACAATAGAAAACATCACGAATCAGAGTGAAAGAGAACGTAAATTATATTTTTGATTTAAGCTGACTTTCCGTAGAATAGATATGATATTTTGAAGTTTTGACTGATGGAAAACTACACAAGATTGAACAGTAGGCCAGTTGTTGAAGATCCAAAGGAACCATGGGATATTTATGTTGGAAATGGAAGCAAAGTGAAAGCTGTCATCAGCAAGGCATTGAAAATACTTGAGGTATATATATAATTTGATGAATTTTTTTATGACAAATATTAGTATAGCTTGTTCCACGATTTCTGTGACCCGGCCATGTCGGCCACTCCCTATCTTAATTATCATGGACAAGTTAATACAGAGGTTTATGCTATGGGTATACATGAGCAATATTTTTCTGGAGACGTCAACACAATGGTGGTAAAATGGTTGTATTGTCGTCGCAAGAGAGAAACTGCTTGTATCATATGCTCTGCAATGGCAACGCAACTTTAGCCTCTGCGCAATCATTGCCGAAAATTGGTATAAGGTTGATGATTTACACGTTTCTTGACCAGCGAATGAAAAGCATTATAAAGAGATATAATGCAGTTGAAATATTGCAGGTGTAGCCACCTTGTGCGACAGCAGCATAATTATAACACATGCATACTGTGTTATTAACCATTGTGTAACCATCACAGCAAAAATATTGCTTGTGTATCTGGAGCTTTACGGTATTCATTGACATCATACACGCAGTGATGTCAAGTAACAAAGTAAGTGTACTTTGTTACTGTACTTGAGTACTATTTTGAAGAAGTTGACATGTAATGTTCAAAGTAAACTTTTTCTGGAGTACTTTTACTTGGAACAAAGTCGTTTTAAGAAGTAACGTTGTACTTCATTATTTTCATTTTGTGGAGAAATATTTCGTTACTTTCTACAGTAACTTTTGTTTAATTTTACATGATTTATTCCAGATTCAATTTAAATTTGGGATAGGTAATAGGACCTCTTCATTGGTCTGGGATCTCTTGTTTGTGGCTTACTTATAAGGCAGTATTATTTCTTTAATTAATGGATTTCTTATATCTTCACACAAAGTCTGGAAAGTAGACCATGCTGTGAAATATAATAATTTTATATTAGGTGCACGCACATATAATGAATGCATGCATGTGCTTTTTTGTTTCTGTTGTATGCCAATCGTCCATTGGAGAAGTCGATCCTCCCCCCCCCCACATGCTACAGACAATATATAGTACTTTACTTTTTACTTCAAGTATTTTTTAAGGATACTGAACTTTGTACTTTTTACTTGAGTATGTTTTGCCTCCAGTACTCTAGGGGTGCACCGGAACTCGGTTCCGGCCGGTTAGTTCCGGCCGGAACCCCGATTTTTTAGAGTTCCGGTTCCGGCCGGAACTAGTAAAAAAGCATGGCCGGAACCGGAACTCTGTTGTTTTCAGAGAGATAGAATATCAAACGTTTTTGTATCTAACAAAAGGTCACAGTAGAAAGAAATTTGGACTACGCAAGGGAAATGTACACTACTAACACTTCATTATGACGTTTAACGCTTGTCAATCTTTTTATTCTAACATTTGCGAGCTCTCTCCTTTATGACTTGAAGTATCTGCCTGTCTGGCAGCGGACAAAGTAACATATGACTATATATGGCTTAATAAATTAGTTCCGGTTCCGGCCGGAAGTTCCGGCCGGAACTTTTTTCCAGTTCCGGTCGGATCCAGTTCCGGCCGGAACTTAAAAAACTGGTTCCGGTGCACCCCTACAGTACTCTTTACTCTTACTCAAGTCGTTTTATTGTTAATTACTTCTACTTTTACTTGAGTACAAATTCAAAGTAATTTAGGCACCACTGATTGACATCCACTAGACTCAAACACTGTGAAGCACATATCCTCCAGATTAGAAGCTTTATTACATGCACACAGAAGATTAATTTTATTTCACCATTGCCTTTATATGTACTGCACTGACATTCTTTTCTGGGACATTGGACTTGCTTTCAAACATGTTTAAGATCATATTAATATACTACATGGGATATAGTTATATTTTTATTAACTTTGTACCTTGCAGATGTTAAGCTTAACATATTCCGAACAGATTTGTAGAAGGGTGCATGGTGTAATTGTTATTAATGCATGGTTATTATTGTATGTATATAGGAGAGTGGTGAGAAAGTGGTGCTAATAGGTTTCGGTCCTACATTAAACAAAACTATAACATGTGTGGAGATAATAAAGAGAAAGAAGCAGGTAATATTGCTGTATAAATATGACATCAATTTTACAGCATCAATGATAATTGACAATATTTAACTATTAATTATCTTGTGTTTCTCGACCGCCAGATATACATTTAAAAAGGTTGCTAACTGAGTGAGTGTGTAAACTACAATGAAAATAAAGCTAAAACAAAATAATTTTGAGAGGAACACCAAAAAGATTTTAGGTTTTGAACACTTTTCATCGCAAATAAATATGCCACATTGAGAAAAAATGCCTCTTAGGGACCGGTCATAAAGTATTTACTAGGGGGTGTGGAGGATATTTTGGGGGGGGAGGGTACGAAAAAAATCCAGAACCTCTGAGGGGGGTACGAGAAAAATAACAGAACCTCTAGGGGGGTACCAAAATCTTAGTACTATATAGTAACGTGAAAAAATTACGTTTTATAATTAGTGTTGAATATTGAATGTATATTTGTGCCCAGATTTTTAAATATGATAACGAGTGTCAGTATTTGTAGCAGCCATGCTTTTGTTTTTCTAAAGCTTTTAATGTATCCTATAAATTAAATGTAATCTGAGAGCAGTTAATAACTTAAACATTTATAGTGATTAGGGTATAGTACTATAGGTACAGCAATTTCAAAGAGTCTCAGTCTCTACATTCATCGTTATTATAGTTCTTTTTTTGCTATAATTATTATTAAATCAACACAAAGTATATATGTTTCAATGTCAGATATGATAAGTAGGATTCAGTATCCGTGGAACTTTTGGAGTACAAATCTGATACATCTGAATTGTCAATGCTAGCAAGCTCACACCATTAGGAACCTAATGAGAAAGTGTCACATTGAATGGAAGCACATTTTTTCTGTTTGAAATAAACCAAAAACAGATTTTTATGTTTGTTCTTACCCTCAGCCCATAATGCTAAGTCTATGTCAGAATCAGAAACAGAAAAGCCTGTGGTGATGAATTGGAGACTGTGGAAAATGTTGAGGATATGGTTACCACTACAAGAAGTGAGAGAGTTATCACAAACTGGAGAGTTTCGAAATATAGATAAATGCAAGACAAATGTTAAAACAGAATTAATGATAGAAGGGGGGGATGAAAATTTTCACTTACACTGAAGAGGGTTACGAAAATTTCTCCATAGGTTTTTGGGAGGGTATGGAAATATGTACTAGTCTTGAAATTTTATTTATCGTCCACCTCCCTCTAGTAATTACTTTATGACAATTAGTCCCTTAATACCTACTGTATGTGGTCACTTTTGTGTCACTGACTGTATGTCTCTAAATGTACCCTTGGGGACTGTTTTGTGCCCCTAACCCTAGATTTTTAGCTTTTGCGCACCCCCAAGATCTTGTTGAAAACTGCCCAATTCTGCTGTTTGATAATTAAATCCACCATTTTGTATTCAGGAATGTTGCAGCTAGAGCCAGAGATAATGCATGTTCACACTATCCGGAAAAAAGTGCAATCAAAATGAAATTTGATCGTAGATTTATAAAGTTTTTCAATGTCATTTATAGAGCATTTATTGACTCAATAAACACATGTAATGTAATACTTTATGCCAAACACTACAGTGTGGTGAAAGTTCTTTTAGTTTTGACAACTGCAGTTCACTCTCAGATACAAACACGCCGAGCATTGAAGGGTAATTAATGCAAGCAAAAATACATAATTGCCATTTTGTGATTGTCAATTCCGACAATGGAATGTTTCTCTTAATTGCCATATCAAAACACTGTATTAATTGTTTCTCTTAATTGCCATAGCAAAACATTATACAGATATTGAATTAATTTTCTTTAACTTTTGCAGGATCTTCATCAGAATAACAAGCTCTTTTACAAAAAGTAAGATTTCTGAACCCACCATATAGATAGTGTTTTTCTGAGAATTAAGTATTTTTCTCAGGGCAACATGTAAATGTAACACAAACCTTTATGTTGTGGTTAATATGCACTATAAACACTACAAATGTGTAAATTTGTCAGTTAAGCTAGATTATAAATTTATAATATGTGGTGTTTTATTATTTTGCTTTAATTAAAATAATCTTTTATTTTAGCCACCCCTAGGCATGCATTTTACACCTCTGACCCTGACCATTTCGAATACAAGTTATTGTATGTACTGTATTTTACATAATTAATTCCTATGCAAGTTTTCTTTTTATATAGAATGGAAGATACTTGGGTGCCAAATCAAGAGGGTTTGGATAGGTATTGATTAAACAATATGAATATTGAATACTTAACGAATACATTAATAAGTAATAACTAGTACATATATAACTGTATATTGTAAATGTGCCCTAGCTGGATGCAAATATACTGTAAAACAGAAATACATGCAAAATAATGTCAGGCAATATTGAAAGTAACTTTGCTTTAATTTGATTTGGACATATATATTCACATGTGCATAGAATATATAATAATATTAATCATATTTTTATTTATCTCTAATTCTTATTTTGCAAAGGTTGACTGTTACAAGAAACGTTCCTGCCATCAAAATTGTTTTATCTAAGACTCCACTTGATGAGAATGAACCAGGGTAGGTGGCATGACTATGGAAAGCCAAATGTTACTTTATGGGTAAATATTAACTGGACTCTGTAGCTCGGAATCACAGGGCCGCAGGTTTGATTCCTGCCAGGGACCTACAGTGTAGTTGCATTTTTGCATTTTTGCAACTATTCCTGGTTGGGTCTACATAATACAGTAAATGTATACAAAACTTTCACTCGCCAAACCTTTCAACAAATATTACTTTACTTTAAATATTACCTTTTGTTGTTTGTTGTTGTTGCTCTTTTTTTAGTTGCTACTTTTGTTGTTTTCATTGTTGCTTAATTTGATTGCCGTTTACTGCTGGAGCTGCTCTTTTGGTCTTTCTTTTGCTTTTGTTGTTGTCGTTTTTGTCAGAAACACATTAGCCTACCAGGCAATGCCGCGGTTGCCCCTCCCCATTTTCAACAGTTGTATAGCCCCTTGAAATTTGGTAAGAAATTAACAAATAGATAAGATTTTGCCGTTGTCTATTCAGTTATGGATACACAGTATGACGTCATAATGTGGGAAGAACAAAAAAGTGGCCCACGAGCCGCCGTGGCGAGTGACTCAGTTTTTTGCAAATCCCACATGATGTCATACTGTGTATCTATAACTGAACAGACAACGGCAAAATCTTATCTAGTTTATATTATATCCGAATTAAACAGGCAATAACTTTTTATCCACCCAAACATTTGGAATTTGAAAAAGTCGAAATTTTACAAATATCACGCGAGTAGTATACAGAGTGGGGATAACTCCTCTCGTCCTTACACTCGTAGTAGTCAGTATTCACCTTAATAACCATAAAGTTTATTCATTAACGCTGTATCTTATGAATAGTTGTGTTTCAAATAAAGCGGTGATCAGGTGTTTTTAGATAGTATGAACATGAAAAATATTGAAAACAGAGCAAGTCGAGTTTAACCATAATCTTGAGGGATGAGAATAGATGCTGTGGCTTGGATGCATGGATAAATAAATAAAAACACAGACATAGTTTAACGTTTGTAAATTAATTGTAACAGTATATTTTTAAAGTATAACGATTATTTACACAAATAAACAGTTCTTAAACATATTGTCCACCTTTTACACTGTTTTCTAGTTCGGATCGTTTATCCTTGTACACTCTTCCATCTTCCGTTAGTATAAGTTTGCGTTTCTGTCCTTTACATGCAGTATGCTCTACAGGTTTGACATCCACTGTTTTATACTTTACGTTTATTGTTGGCCGGCAATAGACCAATAGTACCTTGTCGTAGTAGTGTGCACGCGCACAAATTAAAAAGTTAACCATTTATTGTGGTCTTTCTTCGTTTCTCCATCTTACTGGTCTGTCCTGACTTTAATCTTGCATCTCGTAAGTAAACATTAAAGTTTCTCTCCATCTCTTCTTGTCGCTTAAATATATTTTCCATACTCTCCTCCATATTGAATTCCTTTGGTTCTTCGCTCTGTCGAGGTGCACATATTCCTATTTTACTCGAATTTAACCATTTCTTGCGTTCTTCTGTTGACATTCCATGTACTTGATCGAGATGATTTGCTAACCTTGTTAGATTTTTACAAACACCGGACAGTTCATACGTGTGCGACCCATACTTAGATATTTGCTTAACGAATTTCTAACAATAATTGGCTCATTTTTTCGTGTGTTAGATATTTTAGTAGGCCCGGTTTGGCCTTATATGGCACTATATGGCCCGATTCCTGACCAGACGTTCTAATCTGGGCAAGCCCGGACTTGGCACGCTCCGTTATTGTGACTATATTCCACAAATTGTATCTATATTCCACAAAGCCCAGCTAATACCTCGGAGCCTAGCTCAAAATATCGAGCTTAGCTCGGAGCCTAGTCCAAATAGCTTGGCTCCCACCTGGAGTCTTAATAGTCATGACTATAGTCTTAATAGTCATGACTATAGCCTTAATAGTCATGACCATAGTCTTAATAGTCATGACCATAGTCTTAATAGTCATGACCATAGTCTAAATAGTCATGACCATAGCCTTAATAGTCATGACCATAGTCTTAATAGTCGTGACCATAGTCTTAATAGTCATGACCATAGTCTTAATAGTCATGACCATAGTCTTAATAGTCATGACTATAGTCATAATAGTTATGACTATAGTCTTAATAGTCATGACTGTAGTCTCAATAGTCAGGACTATAGTCTTAATAGTCATGACCATAGTCTTAATAGTCATGACTGTAGTCTCAATAGTCAGGACTATAATAGTCTTAATAGTCAGGACTATTTAACAGTTATTCTACGAACTCGAGTCGAATATGAGCTGATAGCCGATGAGGCGCGTAGCGCCGAATCGGCTATCGCTCATACTCGACGAGAGTGAGTGGAATAACTGTTTTATTATATACACAAGGTCTGAATTTACAGACTTTGCTTTTCGAATATTTTCAATATTTTTCTATTTTGTTTATGTTTTTATCTTCGCTCTTTCGGCCGATTATTTTGCAAAAATATATATTTTTAACCATTTTAAATATTAAAAATTTATTTGCTAACCTGAAAACAATTTGCGGGAGTTTTTTCATTGTGTTTTTAATCCTGTGAAGGCTATAAAAAGCGACAACTTGCCGTTTTCTCGTTTGCAAAACATCGTAAATTCAGTTTGGCCGCCATTTTGTTTTTCTCTACTAGCAGGATATGAGCTAATATCCTGCTAGTAGAGAACCAATCAGATTGCAGAATACCTCATATCCAGACCTTGTGTATATAATAAAATCTTGATAGTCATGACTATAGTCTTAATAGTCATGACTGTAGTCTTAATAGTCATGACTATAGTCTTGATAGTCAAGACTATAGTCTTAATAGTTGACCTGTATCTAAGGACGAAAGCATTAATATCATTATCGAGATGTAAGCATAAGCAGAATCGCTAATTCCTACTGGTTGCCGCTTTTGAATTTGCATGCTTATGCAAAATACTTGGTTGTTATTGGTTGTGACTGAACGGGACTAAAGCCTGAATAAATTGAATATGGATACATGCATGTCTTTTGTGCATCATGTTAATTCGGGTGTTTCAAACTTATAGCTCGATCGATCGTAGTGAATAGTTATACTCATATCCGCAAATAGTTCTCGTGGCAAGATTCGAAGAGAAGATGCCGGTTCCCCTCGCTCTTCTCAGATATAGAAGGAAGTGTGACTGAATGACTTCATGTATACAGTTTATTAGTTGATGTTTTGCAGACCTCGATCAGTAATCAGGTAACAAGGGAATTCATACATGTCGTAAATCCGCAATATTCTTTATATGAATAGGCAATGTATAATAAGGAAGTGGAAAAATTTCAACTATCACAATCATTTGCATTTAATAATTCCTTTACCGGCTATAATACTGCCATTGGATTGCATAGTTAATTATTATTTAAGTCCCAAAGTCACAGTAACGGTGTACTATTTGTGGACTAGCTGGCAATAATGGAATCTGCCTTAAAATATATGTCAATAGGAGATTTTTGCACTTAATTTAAACGACTCTAAAAGGAAACGCAGTTGTGTTTCTGTTATTTTCTGTTTGGTTGCAAATGCACGCGATTTACCAATGTAGTCGTTCACACGACTATGACAGCCCCCCCCCCCCCCATGTAGGTATAACTATTCAATACATGCATGTAACGTTGTGTAATTTCCCCATGTATAATACCTAGTGAAACCCACCTATAATAACAGATTGTGCAATTGAATGCATAAACAGGCATGCCGTACGGAACAGTGATGGCAAACACAATCGGGCAAGACACTATACTGTTTCAAGTTATGCTATATTTTGTTATACTCCGGTTAGATACTTGTTTTCTGTGCACCTATTATTGTGAATAGGTTTTTGGATCGTTGGATTTCTCAGAAAAAGTTGGTCGGATTTCGAATCTGGCGAATATTTTACACGGATTTTCGGATCTTATTAATACAGCGGATTGCGGATTTATCTAGTATTTTGGCTCGGATTTTGGATTTAGCATGCAATTTAGTTCGGACCCTGGATTGTGACTTCATAGTAGAGCTTTTAGCGGATTCAAATTTAGACAAGACCATTGTCGGATCGCGGATTTTGCTTCAAATTTGGACGGATCGGCGGATTTGTATACCCCTATTCACTATAATATCGGCCCGGGAATGGAATTTGCAGAGGCAAGCAATAATTTGATTTTCGTCCATATCATAACAAATAACTGCACACATAAGTTGCTTTATAGGTCGCTTTAGGTCTCATTAGCATATATTCACTAACATAACCAATCTGATCTTGGATTTTGACGAAAGAACATGGCATAAATAAATATAAGTCCGCTTTCGTCCTTAGATGCAGGTCAACTAATAGTCATGACTATAGCCTTAATAGTCATGACTACAGTCTTAATAATTATGACTATAGCCTTAATAGTCATGACTATAGTTTTAATAGCCATGACTATAATCTTGATAGTCATGACTATTTAACAATTAGACAACGAAGCCGAGTTGTCTATGAGTGAATAGTCAACGAGGCGAAGCCGAGTTGACTATTCGCTCAGAGGCAACGAGGCTGAGTTGTCTAATTGTTTTAGTATAAACCACATGAAGAAAAGTATGTAAAATAATAACTTTTTAACGAAATGAGCGTTTAAATGGCTTCCTTTGGCGACATTTCGCCTCGGCCTTGTTGACAACTACTCAGTGTTGCGAACTCCCAAGAATGACTTGAAACATAATACTTGTGAGTTTTAAAAAAGTTAAAAAATATGTCGAAAAACAGTGTAAGGGGTCGTTATACCAGCAAAGTTTGGCTAATTAAAAGAAGGAAATAAGGCTTAAAAAGTCCAAAATTTCGAACACAAAATGGCTTCCCGAATTGTTACTAAATAAAGTTTACGTTAAAAAGCCGAATAAAAATGGACGCAAAAGAATCCGAATGTCGTTAAAATCTTTAAAATATCTGGAAAATAAAGAGGGAAACCATTTCAATCCTCTAGTATACATAGACAAAAGTTTAGATTTAAAAAGCTAAAAATAGTCCAGGACCTGTATATGAGTTTGTATGCATTTCATTTAGGACAGATAATCTCAACTGTTTTAGGGCAAGTTGACCATGACGGTCAACATGGTAACGCTGCCCGAACCCCAATCCGGGACGAAACGTCCGAAACTGACCACACCCAAAAATGACGCTTTCGCCATAGTGCTATCTACCAAGCCATAAAAGCTTTGGCTATTCTGAAGTGCTTATATGGTTCAGAGATGGTGCTTTTAGGGGTGGTCCTTGGTAAGTGTGAAATGCCTAGCACTGATATTTCACAAGAAAATGACCATGCAATACTCATAGTCAAACGTCAATTTGTGGCTTACAACTTCAAATAAACAGCAGTGGATCTACATTACCTTTTTTCCTAAATCTATTTGATAGAAACATAATTGGTACTTACTTAATTATGTTATCACTGTTTTGGTGTAAAATAGTTAATATTTTGTGACCGAAATAATAATTTGAAATGTACCTACCTCCTGCAAATGGACATATTTGGCCAAATTATCCACTTTACTCCGCTGTTTATGGCCGATCTCGTTGAAATCCTTCCAAGTATGCAATTCAGCTCAAACATAATGGTATCAAGCACATTTTAAACAAGTTTCAACTGGGTTTCAGGTAGATCCTAGCTGTTTAACCATCGACAAGGTAAAACCTCAACTTTGTCCAAATTCGGCGCCATTTTGTCATCCCGTGTCGGTTGTCAACAATTCGGCCTCGTTATTCTTCCATCCAAGCCATTTCCATTGCACTAACAACAAATTTAACCCTTTGTTAATGGTATTAAAATAAAAATAAAAATGAAATATGCGAAATGCAGCATTTTATCACCCTGTAAGATGTTGCTTACGGTTGTTTACCATTTACATGGAAATTCCGGTGATTCCATACCGAAGGTAAATGGAACAAGCATATTTCGACTGCCCAACCGGAACTTTTCCGGAATGAACGGTTTGTTTGAAAAGGTTGTCCTCTCTTACCGATTGGAACGTTTCAACCGGTAAATTTTGTTCCATTTACATAAATTGTGTTCCATTTTTTCACCAGTTCCAAGCTCTTCTCGATTTAACAATTGGAATTATTAAATACTTCAGTGCCTTCTGGTCAGTCACTCTATTAATGGAAAGCGCCTAATTCGAATGGAATTTTCTATCCGAAATTTTGCTTACCATTAGCACAATTTCAAACCGGATCGGTTTTCCATGTAAATGGTAAACAGTCTACGAGTCTTTCAAAACATTCCGTACAAATCTCGCGTGGTTTAGTAACAGGGACGTGACATGGGGTGGAGACTTAAAAATGAAAGCAAAGCCCACGCAGTATGGTAAAACCAACAATCAACATTTATTAATTTGTATGACTTGCTCATATTAATAAATCGTAATATGTATTTATTTGTCGCTACAAGAAATAAAACAAACGTTTGTATGATTGTGTTTAGTTTTTAGTCTATTTCACGCATCCTTCTTCTATCTTCGTGAAAAAATTCACCCCCTCCTGTCACGGCCCTGTTTGCCACGCGAGATTTGTACGAAATGTTTCGAAGGACTCGTGAGCAACATTTTACAGGGTGATAAAATGCTGCATTTCGCATATTTCATTTGTACTTTTATTTTAATGCCCTTAACAAAGGGTTAAATTTGTTATTAGTGCAATGGAGGTGGCTTGGATGGAAGAATAACGAGGCCAAATTGTTGACAACTGACACGGGATGACAAAATGGCGCCGAATTTGGACAAAGTTAAGGTTTTACCTTGTCGATGGTTAAACAGCTAGGATCTACTTGAAACCCAGTTGAAACTTGTTTAAAACGTGCTTGATACCATTATGTTTGAGCTGAATTGCATACTTGGAAGGATTTCAACGAGATCGGCCATAAACAGCGGAGTAAAGTGGAGAATTTGGCCAAATACGTCCATTTGCATGAGGTAGGTACATTTCAAATTATTATTTCGGTCACAAAATATTAACTATTTTATACCAAAACAGTGATAATATAATTAAATAAGTACCAATTACGTTTCTATCAAAAAGATTTAGGAAAAAAGGTAATGTAGATCTACTGCTGTTTATTTGAAGTTGTAAGCCACAAATCGACGTTTGACTACGAGTATTGCATGGTAATTTTCTTGTGAAATATCAGTGCTAGGCATTTCACACTTACCAAGGACCACCCCTAAAAGCACCATCTCTGAACCATATAAGGCCAGTCATAAAGTATAGGGGGGTGGGCTGGAGAAAAAGGGGGGGGCACTATTTTCATGCTTGCAACAAAGGGTGGGCCAGAGAAAATTGTGCAGTACATTAGGGGTGGGTCATGTGTGAATATGTTTCAATTTACACTGTTAATTAACCCATAAGCGACAGCACTTTCCCCTTGATGAGAAAAATAGTCTGGCGTTAGACAGAGTAAAATAATCTGGCGTTAGACAGAGTAAAATAATAAAGTGGCGTGATCAGGGCACAATGCTACTCAATGGGTTAACTGTTAAGGATTATTCAAGCTCACACAATGCATGACCGACCTAAACTTTTAGTCATATTACACAAACTTTAATGTATATATAAACGCAGTGTACTAAACTTTTTTCGTAAGTTTTAATGAAGGAAGTAATTAGAGGACCAGTATTCAAAATGGTTGTTATATACTCCAGGGCCGTAGCAACCGGGGGGCTGCAGCCCCCCCCCCCCAATAATTTGCTAATAATCATTCTTTTTTCAAAATCATGCAGACCTTTATCATTTAATCCATGCAAAACTGCAAAGAATGAAGATATTACCCACACTTTCCTGAAACTTATCCAAAATATAGTTAATTAAATACACCTTCGCCCATTTAGTACTACTAAATTGTAAATTTTGACATATTAAAACGCTGTTTTCTGACCATCAGAACTCTGTCAAATCTTCCCCAAAGTCCAGGAAATGGCATTTCAGAGACTCTAAATTAAAAAATTTCCTCTGGCCTTCGGCCCTCGCTTTCAGCCCCCCAATCAAAAGGAGCTTCCTACGGCCTCGTACTCCGACTCCTATGGTGAACATATATGTCAATAAATGTAAACTATGGAAACTACGATTATATATAGGAACTAAAAAAGGTGAAATATTTTGTGGGACATGATATAAAAGGCGAGAGATTGAAAATGGGTAGGAAAGGCAACCCATGTACGCATTTCAACATACTCAATAGTACAGTGAGTTTGAATGATTGTGATGGTAAGGGTGGAGTCCTTTATCTATCGTAGTGTGATCATATGACTGTAGGTGATTGCATCCTAAATGGTGAAGGGAGCTTAAATGACAGGGATGGGGACGTTTGGCAATAATAAGTGATCTGTAAGGGTTAAATTAACGATTACACACTGTAGGGTTGGATTCTACTTTATTATAAAAGAGTCGTATGTAACGTTTTGGTGTTTTCCAAGCAATAAATCATGTATGAAACTGAATTTGAAACATGTAAAAAATATCACCAATAGAAAGTGATCCATGAGTTTCCCGCCTGTTGTTGTCTTTTAGCAAAGGGTGGGTCATTAATTTTTGTGCATGACTTTAAGGGTGGGCCATTGATAATTAAGCCTTATTCCAGGGGTGGGCCAAGGAAAAATATACAGTTGAAGATTTTATTTCTCCAGCCCCCCCCCCCCCTATACTTTACGACTGGTCTCTAAAGGCGACAGTTAGTTAGCATTAATAGATTAAATCCTCATGCTGTAGACAGCATAAATGTTGTGTAATATGTAAATATGTTCCTCACAACCGGACATTGGTGTTTGATAGGGTATGATTAATTAGCGTCGCTGGGAGAAAAAATTATATTATAAGGCATACTAAGCATAATATTAAACATTAAACGTCTTGTGTGATATTTCCTTTATAGTATCAATTCAAAATATTGACTTAGTAATTAGTTTGTGTATATTATTTAGAACGAGGCAATGAGATCTCAGTCATCTCACTATATACGTATCCAGTGAAATAGTGGCCGTGCTACATGATATGATATTACTAGTGGATGGGTATTCTGCAATACTTCTATTTGTGCAAATTGGTCTTGATGGTCGCTTTGAATCTTCCAGTATTTCCTTGCACGCTAGTTATCTTATCCTGATTCTCTTCAATTGGGATGATATATAGTTTTAATTCGCAATATAATAACTGTTCTTGAGTATTTTCGAAACCTGAAAAACAGATTTGTAATTTGCTATGGCATCGCAAAGCAAATCGTTCATCTTTATACACGTGGACAAAGAAAATCAACGTGGAGTGGTGGATATATGGGGCACCAGTGGATACGGGGTACGAAGGGATTGATTGATAATGCGCGGAGGCCTGGACGCGGATCAATGATGCATCCGACTATCAATGAGGAGTCCGACTCAGTCTACGGGAAAGAGCCTAGGAACGAGGTTGCTACTAAAGTCGGTTTTGAACTAGTGATTTCTTCGCGCGGAGCGAATTTTATTCTTTTGTCTTTGGGCAATGTGTTTCGGATGGTTACAGCTGAAAGATCTAAAACAATTTGAAAGCAAAATTTCAATTGCAAGTAGAAATAGAGCAGATTCTCCTTGATTTTTGGCTAGTAACTGTAGTTCCACAAGTTGTCGGCGAACGCTCCAAAACAAAAGCGAAATTCGCTTCGCGAGAAAAATTCGTCTAGTGGAGAACAGGCTTAAATTCCTATTTTCCACTTCGATCACCATTTTGCTGGTTGCTGGAGAATTTTTTCGCCAATATACAACAGTTAAAATACTTCACTCCAATTTTCCAAAAACGAAGAATGTTGTAAAAATTGGGTTTGTTTGCTGGAATATTGAATGCTTTCAACTCTTAAAACAGCGCATTAGATTTGTCCTGTAACCAAAGAAGCTAACATTTATGGGCGATAATCCGAGTAATGAGTGATTAGTAAATATAACGAGTATAATGAGTGTCATATAATAACTACAGTGAAACACGCAATTTGGTTGTTCAATAGCCGGGCAGGACCGAAGGCAATCCTGCACAAGGAATTAACTGCCATTGCGGGCTTTTCGTGGGATTCTCGAAATGTCATTGTTTCATTGTAGTTACTTATAAAAGAATTTGTACCAAATGGTTTTCCAAGCAGGATAGCGTGATCCATGCACATGGGATGTTGCTCGACTTTCCGAAAGCGTGAAAATACACTTGCCTGCGGCTCGAGTACTTTTAAGCTTTCTGATACCGAAAGTATCCCTCGTGCATGTATCACGCAATCCTACATGGAAAACATTATTAGGTATTCCTTTAACAAAGGGGTTAGGGTTATGGGTTAGGATTAGGGGTTTGGATTAGGGTTAAAAATTAGGGGTTAGGATTATGGAATAGGATTAGGGTTAGACTCTAATCCTAACCCCTATTCTTAACCGCCAATCCTATCCCCTAACTCCTAACCCTAACGATAGACCTAACCTCTAAACTTAACCCAAACCCCTAACACATTTATTACTCGGGTCGTTACACATTATACTCATTACTGATTACGGATTTCGGACATTTCAGCCTTTTGAACAGCCTTTTTAAGGCGTGGATCGCAATATCTCAAATCTCACTCGCTCTTGGTATTGCTTTGACTTTTACATTTGTTTTAAATTTTTGTTTTAAATTTTCAAGCAATTTCTCGAGCTCTATTTCCAAGACCTTTAGAGACGACTGGGGACGAGTCAGACTCTGTCCGCGTTTTCCCAGTCCAATCCGTTTTACAAATTCAATCCGCGATGTGTAAAACATGGATTCAGTCCGCGTTTTTCCGGTCCAGTCTGTCTTTTACAGCATACCTGCGAGCAGGGCCGTAGCGACCGGGTGTGTGTGGCGTGGGGGCTGGGTGCACCCCCCCCTTAACATTGCTTGTGAGCAATTTCAGGTAGATTTCTAGTAAATTTTCAGGTAAATTCAGCTAATTCTTAGGGCATAAAAAAGTGAACTCTATAATCTGAGTCAGAATTAATTAGAGTTAACAATTGAACAAAGTAAAGACGTTGAGGCGTGTTGTGGCAGGGGAACAATTGCCAAATGCCCTTTCTGACGATCTGGAGACTCTAAATTTTCAAAAAATTTTCAATTTTCTCGTCACATTAAACTGTAAGTATATAGCAATGCTTATCTGTATTGTTAAGAAATACTAAAATATTGAAATATTGGGTAGGAAGAACTCTGAAAATGCCATTTCCGGCAGTCTAGGGGACCGTTCGTTCTTATCAGGAGGGGAGGGGAGCTGGTGGTTTTGCGTGTTTTCACTGATAATTTCGTCTTCCCCATCAGATTCAGGAAACAGTGGCCCCCTTTCTACTCCAAGTTTTTTTTCATGACCACCCCTAGTATATAGTAGGAGCTGCAAATAAATCATCACAGCTAGAAAGAACATACTAAAATAAACAGCCGTGAAGACGAATTTTTTTCTAAGAAAATAAATTGCGCTTTAAAATGCACTGAATATCACAAATATGTTAAATTCCTATTGTCACATGTCTGTAGCTACTAAAAAACTTTACTTCGCAAACTTTGAGTTTTTATAAATGAAAGAGTACAAAAGTTTATTGCTTTAATTTTTATATATTATGTATTAATTTGTGGCCACTCAAAATTTAATTCCTGAGGAGACTCCCTCTCACATCGCTATTGTTCCTGGTGGCCCACAGCTCCCCCTCCTGATAAAAAATGAACGGTCGCTAGAGAAACTTGAAAAAAATTTGCTTGGCGCCAACCATGGTGGCGCCTCGCAGGCATAGCAAAATCAGGTACATACGTTGAGTTGGAAAAATTCAGGTAAATCTAATCTCCCCCCCCCCCAAAGGCAAAGTCTTGGCAATGGCCATGCCTGCGAGGTTGGGTTGTGATTCATCATCAATGAAAAAACTGGAGTAGATCCGGTTTGGGATAAACCACTGTCGATAAACGTTTGTTAATAATAAATAATAAACGTTTTATAAACGTGAGGAATAACGCCTGGCCTGTTTGCAGGACAAACCACGAGGCCCACCTGAATAAACGCCTGTTCGCAGGCTAGATACGGTTGCTTTATAGAAAGGGGGGGCGGCCGTACTGTAACAATTTCATTGTATCAATCATAATAATTTGTGACAACACCCTCCGGCAAAGGCTGACACGTGCAAAGCGCAATGCTTCGCCATTGTCTTTGTCATTTTTGTCATGGTTTTGCAGTTTTTGGATTTTTAATACGTTGTTTTGGTTGAAAAGCATGATTTTTGAAGCTTTGGTAGATGATGTTATTCATTTTGGATGTATGTTAACAAGAATATGAATGTAAGTGTGACTGTTTGCTAAAATTTATATCTATAAATTCCCCAAAACATTTTGTCGCAAACAAAGTACTTTGCTACTGACCAAAGCCAAAAACTTTCCTATAAATGGCTCGTGTGGACGGTCGTAATAATCCATTATTGACCGGGCAATGTCCCCTAGTTTGCCAACTTTAGTATTTAGTTTGTCTACTGACTCTACTTTATGCAAAGCCAGATGATTTCATGATCACTATATAATCATTTGTGGATAATACTGCTAGTTTATATTTATAGGCCTTATAGTGGGTTAGGCCGTTTCAGGCCCCGTTTACACTATACCGGATTACTTTTCATACCGGATTAATTTTTACTCCAAAGTAAAAAATCAAGGGTGTTTAATTACACTATGCCGCTTTGCTCTGTTGCCATGTCTTTCAGTGTCGCCATGGAAACATGTAGCCAATATACCAAAATTTATTAAAAACAAGAAGTAACACCCGTTTTCTTTGTAAAGTATAACTTTGTTTAAAAAGCTTGACCATCAGACGTTGCTTCGTTTCGCTCTAATCCAAAATTGACGAGTATTCTTTAAATTTTGCTCTTTCGAAAGCGAAAAGTCAATGTTATTATCATTTTCTTTATTTGTCTTCGGTAGAAATAGTAAATGGTTGTAAGGCGAAACAAACAACAGCTATAAAGTATTGTAAAAGCGAGCAAGTAAAGACGACAATGTTAAAACATGCACGCCCAAACCGATTTTGTACCGAAGCGTACCGGATTAGCCTGTTGACACTGCTCCGGCACATACCGGATTACTTTTCATATCACCTCCAAAGCGGAGTGATTTTTGCTCTGCGTTGCGTACCGGATTACTGTGGCGTAGTGTAAACAGCAGCCGAATCCGGTATGAAAATTGTGACGCTCTGATGCAATCCGGTATAGTGTAAACTGGGCCTCAGACGTTGAATTTTTGTCGTGTTCAATGCAATTGAAACGATACATGGGTTCCACTTATAGACGCATGACAAAGAATTGCTTATAATGAAAGCAACTGGAGGCAGAAGTGTGTGGCGGCACTTTTCATGTTGCCTCCAAAAGTACGTGCCTGAACTGTCATTTTAAGGTTATTTGAAATTGGTCTGTAGATGAGGTTTAGAAGTATAAAGTCATCTCATCTATTGTTTTTATTGCATTCAATATGACAAGCCTTAAGATCGGACCGTCGGTTTGTCCAATACCTTATAACTTACTTTCAATTAATCGATGAGACATCTTCTCCATACCAGCCAATGTCTTTATATTACTGATTAGCAGTTTGTTGACTTCTTCATTCACCTGAGATCTAAAACTATTTAATAGTTATTAAAGTAGGTGTGAGCCATGCATATGTCAGTAGGCTCATTTGTTTTGTTTAGGCTAATTCTGGATCAAGGACACATTTATTATACATGTATATGATGTGTTAAATAACACTGCAAAACTGGACTGTGCATTTTGCATGTTAAATAGTTATAAATACACACCTTTGAGTAAAGTCCCAACTTTGTTCTACTCCTTTTACAGCTGCACGGACTGTACGCTGCAAGGAATGAAATGAAATAACCTATATGGAGTCATTACTGGTAATTAAATTTTGGCATTGACTGCAAGTGGCAAATTTTGTAATGGAAATTAATTTAAAAACATGGATGGCAAATTAGGTGAATGAAACAACAGAAACATACGATTATTTTGTATGCCTCAATGTCATGATTATTCCTGTGGCCTGGGTTC
>CACRXK020006208.1:0-25819 GCA_902702795.2 Paramuricea clavata | reverse complement strand
CTCTAACTTAGACTTTGATATATTACAGTTGTATTTCACTTAAAAATTCACGGAGATATTAATCTTTAAATTCGGGAGGATATTTCTGGATGTGTCTGAAATATGCAAAAATCGGCGTATCAAATATTAATCAAGATTTGCCCGACTGAAACATACACTATTACCAGTAAATAAATGACACTTGACAAATTGTTTATTATGAAACAAAGTATTATTATATCTACAAAATACAAGCAAGATTCATTCGTCCGAAATTCGCGTGTGTTCCTAGTTCGAATACGTTTCCTTATTTCATGAGACCACTGCATCGCGAAGGATCGTCATTGCATCGTTCGTAGTTCTGAATTAGGGCATGCTGTCACAACGGAATTGTGAAGCTCTTCTAACTTCTGCAACGTTCTGAAATCTTGTTAAGAACACCCAAACTCTTTTGCCGTTTCTTAATCTTGGCAAGTTCATGGAGTAAACTGAGAATTATATGAAACACAATCAAACCATACAACTCCATAAGACATAACAATTAAGCAACTCCCCAGAGACATGCAACATTTTTGGAACAAAACGTAACAAAATAGTAGCGTTGATACGGTGATGTGTATTTGCAAAAAGCAATATTATTTCCTTCAATAAAGAATATTCATCCTGCTCTAACCGAGAAATAATCTACTCAGTCTGTTTGAACCCATTAAAAACATAAAAAAATTAGGCTATTTAAGAATACGAAAAATTTAAGCGCCTGCCTTCCATGGTCAGTCTTTCATGTACATTTAAGTTTGCCAAGACCTAATATTAAATACTTGCATAATTTCGAACGTTCATATTTCAGGAAACAATGAGCTAAGACTTACATGTAAGATGTCTAAATCTACGCCATATCCCTTACAAACCTTAACGATAATTCGCTGAAATACAAGTTAGCCTAATATGTCATTAAGCAAACAAACGCTGGAGTTAATATTTGATATGCCGATTTTCGCTAATTTTAGACACATTCCAAAATATAGATCGGCATTTTTAACATTAATATATCCGTGAATTTTTAAGTTAAATACAACTGTAATATATCAAAATCTAAGTTAGTCCTTCCTCTATTTAATGCAAGTTATTTCTCTTTAAAAACTTTACTTGTTTAGAAGTTATTACGAATCAAACAGGAGTACTTTTTTTTGGGCCACCCGGTATATATTAACGATATTGGTGTAGACATTGTATCTAATTGTTTTCTTTACGCTGATGACACATCTTTATTTGACATAACTGACGACCCAACAAGTTCTGCTTCAAAATTAAATTTGGATCTTGATAAAATTAGTCAGTGGTGTAAACAATGGCTAATGGAGCTGAATCCTTCCAAATGTGAAAGTATTACTTTTTCAAGAAAACTTTCTGGACAAACACATCCTACATTACATTTAGATGGCAATGCTTTACGAGAAGTTAATTCTCATGTTCATCTAGGATTGAAATTTACGTCAAATTTTACTTGGAATCATCATATTCAAAGTATACATAAAAAAGCTAGCAAGGTGATGAATCTCTTAAAAAGTGTAAAATATAAGCTCCATAGATCAACCCTTATCTCATTATATAAAAGTCTTGTTAGACCTCTGATGGAATATGCTGATGTCATCTGGGACGGATGTACCGCTGAAAGTGAAGCAAATCTTTTAGAGGGAATACAGAACGAATTGGCTCGTATAGTTACTGGAGCAATGAAAGGAACAAACAGGGTACGATTATTAAACGAATTATGCTGGGAAGATCTAAAAACTAGACGATTTCTACATAAATTATCGTTGCTTTATAAAATAATAAACGGCCTCACTCCATCCTACCTTCGTGATCTTTTACCTCCATATGTCTATCAGAGATCTGATCACCACCTTAGATCTAATGAAAATTTCACCTATATTCCTACTAGTACCGAACGTTTTAAAAAATCTTTTTTCCCATCAGTAATTGCAGCTTGGAATGAACTTGATAATGACTTGTGTAATGTAGAATCATTACTATTATTCAAAAGTAAACTATATAATGTATTTTATGGAATGAAATATAATACTCTCTACAACACCTCGTTAAATCGATACAGTTCAATACTACATAGTAGACTTCGCCTATAGGTCATTGTGCATTGAATTCGCATTTATATAGTATTAACTGTGCAATTTCTCCATATTGTAAATGTAGATGGGGAATAGTGGAATCAATTAAACATTTCTTTCTGCACTGTCCCCGATATGCTGCTCAGCGACAATGCTTGCTTTCCTCGTCTGCACAGTTGCTCCACGCTACGTGGTTGAGCTTATCGGAAGATCAGATAGTCGAAACATTTCTATATGGTTCACAAATACTTGGTTATGAAGATAATCAAATTTTGATGCGGAATGTTCAACTGTTTATTCTCCAAACTAAGCGATTTATTAATTGAATTGAATATTAATACGTAATATATAACTTATCTTTAGGTTTTGAGATCTCCTCACTGAGCTTAACTATACTTCTTTTTCTTTATAATTATTTTATCATGTTTGTGTATACCTTTTATTTAAACACGATGTACTCTAATGTTTTAAATAAGTCAACATGATCTCCCTCGATGAGCTTAGCTCTTGGAGAAAATGTTGAGAATAAAATATGTTTAAATAAAAAAAAAAGTTGTGTTCGCACTGCTTGTCCCAAGTTGCCAACAAGTTTGGAACAAGCTGTTAACAATTTATAGCAACCTTGTTGATGTTGATATTACAACATCAGACTTGTTAGAACAACCTTGTAACAAGCCTGATAATGCCATCAAGCTTGATACAAGTTGTTAAGAGCTTGTTCTAAACTTGTTCCAACAACTGGGAACAAGCAGTGCGAACACAACTTGTCGACAGCTTGTGAACAGACCTGTAACAACTTAATTGTGCGTTTTAACGTGTGTAGTTTGGCAGTGAGTGACGTCGCCCCGTTTTTCTGTTTCCATTACGTACAGTAAAATATAACCGTCACGACGAGACCAATGATTTAGACTGTCGCCACAGTCGTCGAGATAGAACTCGAGTCTCTCTCGACGACACTGTTGTAACTGTTGTAAACTGTTGCCAGCGTGTCGCGACCTTTCTTCCATTTGGTCGCAAAAACCTGGTTTCCATATATGGTCGTAAAAATAGAGTCACGATCTTTCTCAACGGCCAGACGGCCAGTTTACAATAGTTACCATCACTCCACGTATTTTCAGTTCTAAAATGTTGTATCTCGACTGATGAGAAAGATCTTGACTCAATCTTTACGACCGTTACGACCATATGGAAACCAGGCTGTATTCTGACGACAGTTAAACCTGGTTCTCATTAGTCGGCGATGTTCTACGATCCATTGTCTGTGAGCAACGAAGAAAATGCACAAAAGATTGTATGGCATCAATGACCACCGACAATGGACATCGCCGATGTTTACGATAAATGAGAATCAGGCTTTACAACACGTTCGCGACAGTTACGAACATATGGAAACCCAGCCTAATTCAACACCCGTACACGATATTAAAAATTTATCACTGTGAATTTCACATTTCGGTTCTCAGAATTCCTAATTTACTGCAATGACTGCATGACGCCAACAGCGCTCAGGCATAGTTTCACCGTCATCATGACACTTGCGCATGCACGAAGTGAACAGAATCATTACCAAGTCAAAGTTGGATTTACAGAAGAAATATTCTCGCATCCACTGAGGGGAGTTAAAATTGAAGTATACGTACAAAAATGTAAGTTATGTATTACATTGCACATATACTTTGGCATGGTTGGTAAATACTAGCTCTCTAGCTTTCCCTTTCGATTACACTCTCCACAACCTTTGTTGCATGCAACCTGTTTACAACTTGAGTCGTACTGTGTAAATCTACGACAACGTAAACGAGTTGTGTGCTTGATTTTACAAAGTAAACGTGTTGCATGCGACAGATTTAGGCAGTGTAGTGGAAATCGTCATTGTTGTCAACGCGCTTCTAACTTTGCAATATTGGAAGAAATGTATATATGGATTCTTTTACCGCATGAGAGCCTCTAGACTTAATCTAGTGTGTTGAAGAATGTCGTGTTCATATAATAATCAGTTCGAAATAACTGTTTCAACAAAAGGATTGAAAGAAATTGTTTAGATGTATGACTATAGATAATATATATATATATATATATATATATATATATATATATATATATATATATATATATATATATATATATATATATATATATATATATATATATATAAATATATATATATATATATATATATAATATATATTACAAGCAAGAGGTATAGATATGCAAATGATATTCGGCAACAAGAGATGCTTCAGTTATAACGATGCCTTGCATTTGAATAATCTTCCCCATGACTCATGAGGCAAAAATTACTGAATCCTTTTAAAAGCTCTTTCAAATCGATATTAAAACAAAGAATGAGTTGAAATTTGCTCGTGTATGATCGTGCATTAAAAATCACCGTATTTTCTTGTTCCCCCTTTCCTGAAATTTTGTCTTATTTTATCTTTTTTCATAATCTTTGTTGGCGTTTTTGTGCTTCAGTGGCTAAGAATTCTAACTATTAAAACACAGCTTGAAGTGCATTGTGTATATGAAATTGCGCATCATTAATTCTATATTTGACATAATTTTAAAGATAAGCCTAAAACATTTGAAGCTGATCACGAATGTGCGTATTTTTGAACTTGCGAATAAAGATATAATAGAATTAATAAATAGATCTAGATATACCTATTATTTTTATATATGGTATTCAGTTCGAACTAATGTACGTTTTTTTATACGTTTCCCTCGACAACAGGAGGAATCAAGGAAGCAAGTAATTTTATACGAAATTTGTTTTAATTTGATGTTAAGAGGCTAGACTATATAGCAATAGTTTTAATTATTAAAAAGACCATGTTGTTATTGATTATTGCAGTCAGATATATTTCTTGTCTATCAGTTCTATCAAACGTCAATTTGAGATACAAAATTGAATTGTTGAAACTAGAGAAGTTTTTATTGCAAAAAACAGTGCCCCAAATTGTCTAATGGCTTAATGCACTTAAGAGTTAAGTTGATAATTATTGTATATATTTTTGATATATAGTAAACATTTCTTTTCATATGTTTTTATTAAAAATAATTCAGCATAACTTTTTATGAAATGAACCCGTAACTTTTGTCATGCCAAGTGACTGAAAATGCAAATAACATTCTTGCTTTTTCGCCACAAAGTCTCATAAACAATGGAAAGGATTTCAAGTTTTTTTCTCATGAATCATGGGCTATGCACAGAGAAGCAGAACATCCTTCTTCAACACATGCGCGAAAAACATTTTGGATTTTGATCAATAAATATGGAAATAAGCATAACACGAAACCAGGTCATGACCTGAGCCTCGTTTTCGTGTTAAAGAATAAAGCTTATTTCCACATTTATTGGTCAAAATAAAGAATTATTTTTCATGCATGTGTTGAAGGAGGATGTTCTACTTCTCTGTGCATAGCCCATGAGAAAAAAAATTAAAATCCTTTCCATTTATAAAGGTGGTCTAAGTTGAAAACATTGTAGTTGTGATGTAATTATCGAAAGGGTGTATTTCATATACATTTAAACATAGCCTATCGAAGGGAAGATGGTTGTGAAACTCATTAGAATAACAATATAACTAATTATCTATGTTGGTCAACGTTTATTCATAAATCTGTTCCTTCACCGTCACGTGTGTATTGTATTCTTGACCAACTAACCAATAGCAATGTTTTAGGAAAGTCACCTATCCGTGACTCGAACAATAGGGAAACTGGAAATTGCTATTGGTGGATTTGGTAAAAATACAATACACACGTGACGGTGAAACGACCAGATTTATGAATAAACGTTGACTAACATAGATAATGAGTTATATTGTTATTCTAATGAGTTTCACAGCCAGCTTCCCTTCGATAGGCTATGATTTAAATAAATGCGAAATGTGCAAACAAATCAACCATTCTTATAGTCAGTCGGTAAGTATAATGCCAACAATAAGAAAGTTTTAGATTGATAGGGATATTAACAACCACCTGAAAAATACAAGGAGAACTTCGACGTTTCGAGCGGATGCCTTTCCTGGCTTAGGTATAGTTGTATCCCTATAAGCTATATCAATCAGAATCTACAGCTTTCTTATAGCAAACAAACCTATAAAATTATAAGTCTGTAATTGTCAAAAGACTGGTAGTATAGAAATGAGTGTTCCAACTATGTTTTTAACAAAAGGCAATGCCAATGATTTTCAATGTCACGTATTTGCGATGAAAAGTGTTCAAAACCTAAAATCTTTTTGGCGTTCCTTCTCAATTTAAATACAATTATCAGACATTGAATATTGATGCTGTAAAATTGACGCCATATTTATACTGAGTATGAAGAGACGACAGATGGTTCTTGGTGACAAAAAAACAGTGTGGTGTAGTATGTATACTACAAGTGGTATCGTATGTACTACCAGTACTAGGGGTGTCGTACTTTTCCACCCCTTAGGACTGCATTTCCTGCGTTTTCTGAAACAGAATTTTTGGATATACAGTTCAGTTACTAGAATATCAAACCTCCATTCTAACGATTCAATTTTTCTTCCAATGTTTTGCTTATATTTTAGATAAAAGGAACGTTGAATAAAAGGGGGGAAGGGAAGCTGACAGGTGGTTGTTCAACGTGCCTTCCAATGTCTCGCTGTTTAGGAATGCTCGGACTTGTTGGAACAACCTTGCAACAAGTCTGATAATATCAACACGGTCACAGGGCATTTTTAACATATAGACTGGGGCCATGCAACCCCCATGTTGGCCTCCTCCCCCAGTTAACTATCTTGGAACCCCCCCCCAAGCCAAAATCATATTTTGAAAAGATATTGAGAAAAATTTAAAAATGAGGAATAATTTAGTTCAAGAGAGTGTATTTGTTATTCTACGAACTGGAGTCGAATATGAGCTGATAGCCGATGAGGCGCGTAGCGCCGAATCGGCTATCGCTCATATTCGACGAGAGTGAGTGGAATATCTGTTTTATTATATAGACAAGGTCTGAATTCACAGACTTTGCTTTTCGGGTATTTTCAATATTTTTCTGTTTTGTTTATCAGTTTGTATCTTCGCTCTTTCGGCCGATTATTTTTTCAAAAATATATTTTTTAACCATTTAAAATTTTAAAAATTCATTTGCTAACCTGTAAACAATTTGTGGGAGTTTTTTCATTGTTTTTAATCCTGAAAGAGCTATGAAAAGCGAACACTCTTGCCGTTTTCTCGTTCGCAAAACATCGGAAATTCAGGTTTAGCCGCCATTTTGTTTTTCTCTACTAGCAGGATATGAGCTAATATCCTGGTAGTAGAAAACCAATCAGATTGCAGAATACCTCATATCCAGACCTTGTGTATATAATAATAGCAGTTGTTCTCATTTAGTTTAGTGTATTTTCCAGTTTAAGCAAAACGTCGGTGGGAGGTCCCTTTTTGCCAATGTCCCCCCCCCCCCTCGAAAATCCTTGAAAAATGCCCGTCAAGGTTGTCACAACTGTTAAAAAACTGTTCCATATTTGTTGACTACTTGGGACAAGCAGTGCGAGCACAACTTGTTGACAGAGTTGCTGCAAGATGTGAGATTTTTTGCATGTGTATAACAAATTCCCAAATTTCCGCCATAGAACCAGCAATTTAAGATGTACAATCAGGGATCGGACCACGAGAAGATTGACATGAGCTCTGAAATTGCTCCAACGACCCCACCTGGATACCCCGCACTCCAACGACAGCCAAGTGAGGGTGCCTACCCCCCTCCAGGTGCCTACCCCTCATTTCCCGTCCAGCAACAACCAACAAACACCGTGCACAACACGAATACAACAGTTGTAATACAACAGCAACCTGCAGCGGTGATTGTCCAGGGACAACGAGGATGGAGCACTGGAATGTGTGCTTGTTTTGATGATTGTGGAGTTTGTAAGTCAGGGGGGAGAGGGATTGGTCAAAGGGGGAAATTGTCCACGAACTATGAACTATCAAAGGACCAAACAGAATTGCGTTATAGTAGCAGTGCCACGTCTGTTCTTCCTTCCCCAGTAAAAATTTCCCTGCCCATCTTGCAACCATTCCACGTTACGTTTTCTCTTCCAGTGCTGAGGTGAATTAATGTTAGACAGAGTAAAATTGTCTGGTGTTAGACAGAGAAAAATAATCTGGCATTCGACAGGCGAATTATAGAGTACAGCATATTGATTGGGGGCGTAATGCGACTCAATGGGTTAATCACATGATACAGGTGGGAAATTTGAAATGTACAGAAACCTTTGTCAAGGAGAGAGCCTCAGAACCATTGACACAGGGGGGGGGGCAAAAAATTAATTATCTTAATCGTATCCAAATGTAAGACTTGTAACTGCATCATCTGCTTCATGAAGCTAAGTGCAACTTGCAACACCAACAACCTCAATCTTCTACATAATGTCGTACTAGTTTCCATAAGTTCGATTTTGTTTTTTAGGTCTTCTTGGCTTGTGCTGCCCGTGCATTCTTCTATGCACCGTGAGTAGCAATGCTGGCGAGTGTTGTTGTGTCGCAGCCTTGTGTCCAATTGCCTTGAGAACCAAGATCAGGACAAGACATAACATTGCGGTAAGTGATGGCTCTTTCTCGTCTCTCGTACCCTCAGCTGTTTTGAATTGCTATGTGTTGAGTCAGACCGACAACGGCGTGGCACGCTAAAGCACCTGGGTATATTAATAAGCTGGGTCCTCTAGGCAGAGCAGTTTAGAACTGATATAGCTAAGTAGTATAACTAAAACTGGTTTAGGTTTCCACCTGTAGTCTGGTTACATTTAGACCAGTAAGAGAGATGGGTTGTACTACTGTAGTGCTCTAGGGAGAACGGTTTAGATCCAGTATAAATAATTAGTTAGTTAATTATTTCATTGTTTATTACGACAGGGAAGTATTGTGGGTGACTATTATGCACTGCAATGCTGTGGGATCTGTGCAATGTGTCAAATGGCAAGAGAACTCAACATCCATGGAATTTAACCATCAAATATAAACGACAAACTGTTTATCTTTTAAAACTTTTTGTAATGGAACATTAAGTATTTTTTAGAATCCAAAATGGTAATGTTGATAATTTGTTGTTCCCATATCAAATGGTAAAACAAAAATGGTAAAACAAATATATATGATAAAACAAATATGTATGTCGAATTTATTTGCCAGAGACTTGTTGTTTTGTTTTGTTTCTCTGTATTCAAGCAACATGACTTTTCAGAAGATTTGCAGAACACCGTTTTGAAATATTTGTATAATGTTCTAAAACTGTTAAAAGCTTTTATAAATAATAGAATGTTTGTTTGTTACATTGTAGCATGGGACGTTTGTGACATTTTGACTTTACAACATTTTCAGACAGCCATTTTTCCAGTTGATTCTCCGCAATGTAGAGGGCAGAGATGTTGGCCATCAATTTTACACACGTAAAAACGCACAACTGTTGCAACAAAGCTACCGCAGACTTGTAGTAATGTTGTTCCAACAAAAGTTCCAGGATGTGTTCGCACTGCTTGTTTCCCAGCTTGTTGACAAGTTGTCAACGACTTGTTGATAACTTGTTACAAGGTTGTTGAGCTCAACAGACTTGTTAATTACAAGTTGTTTCAACAACTTGTGATCGTCATGCAATTCAACAGTTTGTCAACAAGTTGTGAGTGACAACCTTGTAGCAATTTGATAAAATAACAGCATTGTTTATTTGTTACAACTTGTTGACAAGCTTGCTACAAGCCTGTTTCGAACACATCACTTGTTGACAAGTTGTGAGATTTTTACATGTGTACCCATAGGCAGCCCACTAAACGGCTGAATTTAAATTAAAACTGCAGTGAAATTATAAATTTAACGAAAATAATGACACATTTAGCGAAATATATTCAGTGTGAAATGTAGCTTATATTATTAAAATCTCAACCCGATTGCACTATCGGCAAACTGACGTATAGTTCTTATAAAGTATGCTAACCTTAGGTATACTTTATAAGAACTATACGTCAGTTCGCCGATAGTGCAATCGGGTTGAGATTTCAATAACATAAGCTACATTTCGCAATATATTTCGCTAAATTTGTGATTATTTTCGTTAAATTTATAATTTCACTGCAGTTTTAATTTAAATTCAGCCGTTTAGTGGGCTGTCTATGGTGTACCCGCGCAAGCTACAATCCTGGCAAAAATTATGTGGACACCTAACTTTTCTAACGCCAATATTAACATTGAGACGTTCTTTCGTGAAATTTGTCGCCCCCTACTCCCTATTCAATGTTGTTTCGCGCATTTAAGTTTCATTTACCAACATTGAATTGGGGGAAGGAGAGGGAGAAATTTTCTGGGGATTAATAGACAACTTGCGTGTTAGACTAATTTTTGATTTAGGCAAAAAAAAAAGTAAATTCCCGTAAAAAATGAACTAAAATTAGTAAAATTGCAAAATTTGGTTGCGAAATGTTGTAAAATGCAGAAAATATAGCCTTGCGAAGTTTGCATATTTTCAGTATACTTATATTACGTGCGGAAATTGTTACTATTTTTGAGCCGAAAATGGTAACAATTTCCGCACGTAATACAAATATACTGAAAATATGCAAATTTCGCAAGGCTATATTTTCTGTATTTTACAACATTTCGCAACCAAATTTTGCAATTTTACTAATTTCATTATGTTCTTTTTAACTGTTGCGTTTTATTTCCTTCTCTTTACTTAGATTAAAATTTAGTCTAACATGCAAGTTGTCCATTCTGTAGAAATACATCTATTTTTGTTTGACGCACGCGGTGTCCACAATAATTTTTACCAGGATTGTAGCTAATGACTAGTTTCAATAAATCCAATCTTGGGATTTATTTTATTATTTAATGTATATATACTGTACTGTAAACTTTTCAAGTGCAGTGTGTAATACTCACTTTAACTTGTAGCATGTAACCCTTCCCTATATGGGTACGTGCATATGAATCTTTTGCTGTTATAATTTATTTATAGAAGAGTTCAAAAGTCTTTATTCTCTAAATAAACCACAATTTCACAGGCAGTGATATTAACTTGCATACCAGTCTGCATACACCTAATACATATAATGAATTCTTGGGTTTAACTATGGCATTTTCACGTTCTGACGGGGGGTGAACCTAAAATGTATTGATGCTTATGCTGTACTGGAGTGAGCAAATGATATGAAATTGCATGTATTTGCCACCAAACACAAGGCCAACACATACAGTGAAAAATTAATTCACTCTGATGACTGTGTCCCGATTTAGAGTTGACCCCCCATCAAATTTATGACGTCATATGAAACACAATAATATACAGTATAATATTACAGCTAATTGTAGCAGAAAGTATTTAATGATTTTAATTTATTGAGTAGTACAATATGCCAAATTGGCAATCCCTTCATTAATCTTGTCCACACAGTAATTCAAAGAAGCCCTGCCCTCTGTACGAGGTTGGATTCTGTCCAAGAAAACGTCATAAACCTTTTGATCCAAATGTATCAAAAGTATGAATTCCAGATTGGGAGACCATATAAATATTTTTAATAAATTCATATACTTTTTTTAAGAAATGTTCTAGCTATTCACAAAAATATTAAATGGTAGTGATCAGCCACCAATACCAGAATTCATTTTCATCAGCTTCCCCTTGGTTATGACCCCCTGCAGGGAACCACCTAGGGTGCAGGTATAATTTTGTGATGAATGATAAAAAATTGCCCAATTTAAATGCCAAGCCATAGAAACATTTTTATTATCATGGTCATGACAACTACCCTGTCAGTTTGATTGGAATATCAAAACTTGTTATTTACACTATAAAACAACACATACCTACTCTGAGAAGAGGAGCCTGGGCAACAAAAACTCATATATTTCAGGTTTTTCCATTCCTGTCCAATTCAAATCATGCTGGCCACGAAAACAATTTCCCGATTGCGATACAATAAATTGGCAAATGCCTGACAATTTGGGATAGCGATGCCCCTGAATGCTACAATGATAGCAACCTCTATACTATTATATCTCCAACACTGAATGTCCTATTTAGTACAGTAGTCAGTAGTTAATTAATTAATGGCAGTAATCAACATAAAGTCAAGTACATTTACAGCCATTGATGAGAAATATTGTCCAGAAGTACAGTCAAATAACAAAATAGGGTGCACTAAAGAGCATTGTGGCTTAATGATCTAATGAGACAATTAACCAAAGATAGCCCATTCAAATACCAAATCCAATACTTTCCCCTTGACGAGAAAAATTCTGGCGTTAAACAGCTTAAAATAACAAAGTAGGGCAAACTGCGGCACATTGCAGCTTAACTTGCTCCAACTCTATCATTACAAACTGTAAATCTTTAATAGTAATTCCTATGCAGACACAAAATTTGGTTATATATATAATTCAATAATTTGAAAAGTGCTGTTGCATCCCTAACCTACTAAACTGCTGGCAAATATTAAAACATATAAAGGAAGCTATAAGGGCAGTTAAAATATAACAAGGATTTGGTTTATAAACTGTTAATTTCTAGAGATGATAACACAATATATTAAAACATGGAATTCACTATATTCATATTTTTAATGATATGTTTTATAAGTCTAAATTCCTTTTAACTCTTTTTCACCACATCCCAGTTTCGTCGTTCAGCACTGAACGATTGGCAAGAAATTTAATATTTTTAATATTCCCCTGATATACAAATCTTCTGAAAACTTTAATATTATCAAGGTTTATAATCGAATTAATATTAGAATTGAGACTCTTTTCAGGTATTTTAATAATACAGTCAGGGGCGTAGGGAAAGTTTTGGCAAGTGCCCTTTTTCCGGGAGCAAAGTGCCCTTTTCTTGCGTGAAAAATGTCTTAAGGATTCCCTTTTTTCCCAAAGGGCAAAAAGGGCACTTTTGAAAACTTGAAGTTATGTTATTTTCCGGAAAATTTTTTTCATTTCCGGGAAAAATATGGAAATTTTTTTGGTATATTCGGAAAATTTTTTTCATATCAAGGAAAAACTGCTCCCCCGCAACTTTTACAAGCTTCCTACGCCTCTGAATACAGTAGCAATTAATAACACACAGTACATTGTAATTGTTTTTGTTCTTAAATTGCCCTTTCCACGCGCTCTTGCAACCATTAGAAACATAATAGCGTTAAACGGCTAAATTATGCTGGAGGAACCACAAATGTTTCTACATTTAAAGCTTTTTCAAACTGACACAGAGGTGAATGGACAAGATTACAATTAATTGTGACATTTTTCTTCGAAAACAGCACTCTTCGCGCTCCTGCCGGCTCTATACTGACCCTGTTTCACACACACTATATTCCTTATTCAGTCGCTAACACACCTTTTGTATCCCACTATGAAGAACATCAACATTTCCACCAAAACCCCGAAAAAATAATCATTTTATAGACGAAACAATAAAATATTTCAAACAATTTGTTTTGCTTTTGCCTTTGCGGTCGTTTTGCTTTTGCGGTCGACATACAGTTTTCTGTATGCCTTCGTTTCCTTCCCAAGGATCGCAGGCTCGGAGAACGAGATTGTTCTCACACCACCTGATGAATATTAATTAACTCCTTATACTAGTCCTCCTCAAAAAAGGGGGTCGAACGGTATCCTATACTACTCAGCTGCTCCAAGAATGACTCAGAGGACTTTCATTTGGCCGTTATCGTGCAGCTGCAAGAAAATGTCAAAAAAATAGAAATACCCCGGCCAAGGCCAAAAAAGAAAGTTAAATCAATAAAGGCAGTCTTGATCATCTTTAAACTAGAATTTATCTTTAATTTTCAAACATGCTGAGACTAATACCTCCAACTACCTATGTATTGAAAATGTCGATCCACCAACTCCTGTTCAACGTACGTGTCGTCTCATTTAGCATTTAATTTTGGTGTTCTATATTATCCGGATTGGGTAAGCGTCGCTGAAAGGGGAAGAGGAAGGGAGGCTGATAAAAATGTTTGTAATAAGTTGCATATATCTATACTAACGCTGTAAAAACGCAAGCGTCCCAACAACGTTTGAAAGGGATTGTTGCTGTAACAGCCATTTAGTACATTTAAGAGCTTTAGCGCGTGTATACTTGTAGTTGTATAATTATGCATTCAAGTTTAGTTTAGAAACGCCAGCCGACAACAACATACATCGTTTTAATTAGAATATGTTAATATTTTCAGACGTGGCAGATGGAAAAAATTTGACTGTGCTTATAGCTAAAGTTAGAGACTGAATTAAAAAATTAAATCAATGTGTTATCATTTAACAAGTTTAATGACTCATGCAGTCTCTTATATAATAGCTGTGACTAAACTTTGAAAGTGCTAACTGCGTTATGTTTCTCTTCGTGGAATGAATAAAAGTTTGCTCACAAATCATTGATTAAGACAGGCATTGGTAGACGGAATCCCGTTTTTTTCGATGTATGTTGTGCTTATTAGAGAAAACAAAACTTGACAAACTCTTCACAAATAGGAGCTTTAGCCTTTATCAGAAAAGTGCGTGCTTATATAAAAACAGTGAATTGAATGGTGTTCATTCGTGTTCAATGCTATTAAATTATATAAGCGCATTTGCGGAAATATTATTCCATATTATATACCATATTATATAGTTTCATTTTTTGAAGTTAATCGTCATTATGTCTACTGAATATTTACATAATTATGCATGTATACACTCAAAATTCCACATAAACAAACCCCTTCAACAGAGAATTGAGCATCCATTCATCAAATAATTCCACTTCACCTACCTTTTGTAGTATTCCACTTCACCCACCTTTTGTAGTATTCCACTTCACCCACCTTTTGTAGGATCTATGTATTGTCTGCAGCTGCTACCATCTTGAATCTTCATTAATTACTAAGTGTATAAGTGTGCGCGCAGAACATATATAAAGGCAACTCACTTGGTGAATCGTTATCAGAATTAGACTGCTATTGAATCCAGTCGAAGAAGAAAGGAAGAAGATATATTGAAAAACCAACCTTAAAACGGCAAAAAGCGATGTTCATTAAGGTATACTGTAACTTAACTTTCTAAAATTGTTATTATATATATATATATATATATATTATATATATATATATATATAAACTTGGCTATAAGATTTCTTCAGACCTAAAAATACACAAAGTATATTTTCCAAACGTTTCGCCTATTACGGCTTCTTCAGTGGAATGTTTTTACAATAATATTTCCTCCTAAATATATAAAACTAATTAAAATACTAAATTTACAATGAGTATGCTAATGTATATAAAAATATGCAAAACATGCAATTGATTTGCTGTCCTGTAGTTTAATATACTATATAATATTAATATAGATTAAAATAATTCAAACATGCAACTGATTTATTGTCACGTAGTTTAAAGTATACTATACAATGTTAATAGATTAAAATAGTTCAAACAAATTTTTGTTTGACGCACGCGGTGCATTCCACAATAATTTTTGCCAGGATTGTAATTTGCACCTACAATTTGTAGGTGCAAATGTTATGTACATAATACAAATTAGAATGGCTCCGAGCCTATCGAGCTCGGCGCCGAGCTATTTAGAATGGCTCCGAGCCTATCGAGCTCGACTCCGAGCTAAGCTCGATATTTCGAACTAGGCCGGAAGTTTTTTAGACTAGGCTCCGAGCTAGGCTTGATATTTCGAGCTAGAGCTATTTCGACTAGGCTTGAATCAAATAAATTACGCACAGATTGCCCAAAAATGCCGAACTCCGGAAATTTTTGCCCACAAAGCCAGGCGCCCGATTTTTTAAGGTAAAAAATGAAAAAAAAAGGTCTACGCCTGTGTAATAAATAGGCCCTATCTATCCGCCATAGGTGGCAAGGTGTTTGAACTATTTGAATTACACACAAGAAATATTATCCGTAGTATTTAAAAAAGCAGAAAGAAACTAGCCCTAGAAATAACATCAACATAAACAAGGATAATTTTACTAACCTGTCTGTAACGTTTTTTTTTGTCAAAGTACAGCTTTAAATGTTGATAAATTTACGAAAGTTTACGGTGTTTTGTCGATTTTTTTCTCTGTGACTATGCGGGATGCTCGCATCCTGTTGCTGGACACATTTTTCAAAATGAAACTCAGCTGTTCATTGGCTGTAGCATGTTTCGTCGTTGACGACGAAAAAAATCGACAAAACACCGTAAACTTTCGTAAATTTATCAACATTTAAAGCTGTCCTTTCACAAAAAAAGTTACAACAGGTTAGTAAAATTATCCTTGTTTATGTTTCTTTCTGCTTTTTAAAATACTACGGATATATTTCTTGTGTAGTTCAAATAGTTCAAACACCTTGCCAACTTTAGGTATACTTTATATGCAACTATACGTCAGTTCGCCGACTGCAGTTTTAATTTAAATTAGTCGGGGCTGCCTATGATCTATCCATAATAAACACTTAAGAAATGAAATTTTAGTTTGTAATCCTTTAACGACAGTTACTGACTTTGGCGGTATACGTTTTCGATAGCAACAAGTCAAAATTTCGTATATCTCGCCATAGTTCCCTTGTATTTCGCTTGGACCTTGGTGTATCCACAGGGCCGACAGGGGGTGGCGGGTTAATATGCAAATATCGACCATAACAACGTCGACGTTGGCAACCATGTTATCTTGGGCTTAGCAAGTAATAAGTTGTGTTTAAAATATGTCGCGAGTTTTATTTCTGCTTGGAAATTTATTACTCTAAACGGCTCCTTTAAGAGCCACAAAATTTATTAAAAGAATTAAAACAAATTTCGATTGCATGTTGAAAATAATAATTTGCCAAGAGTGGGATTGGGCCGGGACTCAACGTGCTGCATTGTAAGGCAAATATTTTCTACCGTACCGGGGTCGAATCGGTGACCTAAGGAATACTGATTTCGTAATACTACAGTCCCTCTGACTACAGTCCTTTGCTCTACCAACTGAGCTTAATTAAAGTAGATTTTAAAAACTAACCGGCTTCTCAGTTCACACATTTTTGAGGCAAACTATCAGTTTTTTCACAAATTTGTCACAAACTGATTATGAATAAATTAAACACATTTTGCGATTGATTTAAATCGGTAACGCTATTGTGACGTATGGTAACGAGACTGAGTTCCGCGACAGGTAACGAACCATGTAACGCTAGTGAACTCAATCTATTTTACCTGGAACAATAACATTCAGTCATTTGGCAGTTAAAAAGTGAAGCCTCGCGTCACAGATGATAGATTATACCAGATGAATCACTCCATACCTATCCCCAGCCTCGTACCCAGGCGCTATGTGTTGTTCTAGGCTTGCGCGGCCCGCGTGAATTAATTTGATCGATTTCGTGGTGAGGCGCCTGGCAGAATCCGTTTCGATTTCTGGAGCGGACTCAATAAACTGGATTTTTAGAGGTTTGAAATACCACTTTTCATTGAAAACTGTATGACATCGATGAATCTTTCAAAAGAATAACTGTTGAATGTAAATTTGTGCGAATATCGTGCTTATTTGAAATACACAAAGTCGGGTATATTTTAGCCTGCGTAGCAGGCGGTATATTATCAAACAGCCTAGTGTAAATTCGTTTTGGAGTAATCTACGTAGCCTTCGTTGTTTCAGTCGCTTTATGGATTGAATATGTCACAGAAATTTCATTGCAATATGATGAAAGGCATCAGAATAGGCGGCGGCGGCAAACAGTTTAAATTTGTAAACAGTGTGACAACAATATATATTCGTGTCGTCCTGTAGAGTGTAGCACAGTCATTTACGTTTAATATACTGGATTTAAAACATGATGAGAATGATTAAAATGAGGAGAAATATAACTAGGTTCAAAATAACCAGTGATTTGCAAATAAAACATGAATTGGCAAGTAATAAAAAGCGATAGGCTATATCCGCACGACAACACCTGGCCTAGCCAAGGTCAAATATACCTATATTACTATACTAGGAGTTACTATCGCAAGCAACCTCGTCCCCAGGGCCTTTGAGCTGAAGAAGGCCCTGGCATCGGCTAAAATTTACACCCCAAATTTTGGGGTGTAATAAATTAAGACCCATATAATATATTCAAATTATATGCAATATTTAATTCTGATGGCCAAGGAGCGGTGAACACGAATAACTGTATTTCACACACGGAATGTTGTCAAAATGTGGAAATTTTCTGATACGTTTAAGCGGTTACATGTAGCATTTGCTATGAATAATTTTCCCAGTTTTTGTTTGAAACCAAAGCAAGTTCAATGCTTTGAATATTTGCTTCAAGGCTTCGATGTGTTGTCGATTCTTCCAACTGGCTTTGGAAAGTCGCTGTTGTTTCAGCTATTGCCAGACCTTTTGCCAGTTAAAAAGTCGTCCCAGAATATCGTTCTTGTTGTCTGTCCGTTATCAAGTATAATCGAAGATCAAATCAGTGCTCTGAGTTTGATTGGAATTCAAGCAGAAATTTTACCAAATACATGCGAAGATTCTTCACATTTATACAATTCGGAGTCGTTGTTTGATCGCAAGGAGGATACAAACGAACAAACTTGCGAAAAGATGTAGGTCTTCATTGTGAACCTCTTTTCTCATCTGACCCTTTGATAATATAATAAAAATGTTTTAATATTAAATATTTTAAATCAATGGCCATCTGCGTTATATTTATAGACTAAATTTTGATCTAGACAAAAGTTTCATCACATCTTGAAAGAGCATCACAAAATTAGTAATATCCCAAAGTTTCGTTGCGAAATGTTGTAAAATGCGGATAATATAGCCTTGCTAAATTTGCAATTTTCAGTCCTTTTAGATTACAAACGGGAAATTGATGCCCCAACACCCGATTGGGCTGTCAATTTCCCGTGCGTAATACCAAATGACTGAAAAACGGCAAACTTCGCAAGGCTATATTATATGAAATATAGGCTTTGGAATATTACTAATTTTGTGATGCTCTTTCAAGCTGTGATAAAATTTTCGTCCAGACCAAAATTTAGTCTATAATCCAAATGGTCCATTGTTATTAAATATTGATGTCACGCTTAATAGCGAAACTTGTAGTAACCATTCCAAATTAAAGTTTGCAATATAAACGAACGTTAATTTTACTGTCGCGAGGCTTATACATATTAAAATGGTTTTAAAAACATTAAATTTAAAAACTAATATGTATTTAATCTTGTAGACACGTTATAGCGTTGTTCGTTCAGGTAGTTATTAAGAAATACCTATGGCTATGCACTTGCGTATTACCTTCAAAATTCTTATGTCCCAGTTATCTCCCGTACCACGAAAAGTCTTCCCACTCTTAAGCTTCTCCACTGTCTTGTCAAGGAAATGACCACCCAGTAACGTGAGTAAAGTAGTGCGTCTGCTATGGGACAGGCAAACACCAAGCTTATTCAGGCGATGTTGTAACTATACAGTCTAGAAGAGAAACCTTTTATTACAAATTATAATTGACAACAATGTTGCAAATTATGGCAATGTACTACTTTAATAAGCCTAGTTTCTATTTGGTCTTTATGTTGATACTCTATTTATACATCAGCCATATTACTGTAAATTATACAGATGAAGGAAAAAGTAAGAATAAAGAGCGCATAATGGCTGAATTTTACAGTTTCTTAATACCTAAATTTGTCGTGTTTTATAAGAAGGGAAACTGATTAGCATCTCAAATGATTTTGTTTATGCAGACTCGTGCAGCTAATTATGTATGTATGTATGTAAACTTTATTTAAAGACGTTAGCCTCGTCAACGATTTGTTGATTTTCACGAGGGACGTCTGTTACTATTAAAAATTACAAATATGATATAGAAAAGAATAAAGAATTATATACAACTATTTACAATACAAGAATTAAGTTCCAAACGGTGAGACCCATATTTCTAAAGCATGCATATACAGTATATTAGAAGATGTTAGCGTGAAACTTTCAGGCAGTTTTTAAAAGAATAAATTGATTGCGCTAGCTTCGCATCAGAAGGAAGACTATTCCACAATTTAGCTCCGCTATACTTAAAGCTTTTTTTTAGAAATTCTCGTTTTGGCTTAGCAAGGGTAAGGTCAGTATAAGTATTGCGAAGGTTATAACTGGTTTGAACAAGGTCCCTTCTCGTTAGAGCATCCTTCAAGTTCGGCCCAGCGCAATCATTCAGGACTTTATACATTAATGTGGATTTAGTTGTACGTTGTCTTATCTCTAAATTTTCCCAAGCAAGGGATCGAAGAACATCACTAGCAGACCTTATTTCATAGCTGGCGCCGGTTATAATTCTCGCTGCACGGTTTTGGAACTTTTGAAGCTTATCTTTCAGCTGTTGGTTACAGACGTCCCATAATGGACTACAATAATCAAAATACGGTTCTATCAAAGCTCTGTAAATGGTATGCAGAGTATTTATAGGAACATATGGCTTAATTCATTGCATTGCTCCTATGCCGGCCCCAACTTTCTTACAAATCATTTCAACATGCTCATGCCAATTAAGGTTTTCATCAAGTTTAACCCCAAGGCATGTGTATGAATGAGCAAGAGTTATGAATTGGTTATTCATCATTACTGGAATATCATAAGTCATAGTATCAGTATTATACTTTGAACCGATATACATTAATTTGGTCTTAGTTGGGTGGTGTTGCAGTTTATTTCGAGCAAGCCACTCACCGACTTTTTTCAGGTCATTATTTAGATTTTCAGTAAGTTCCTCAATAGTTTTAGCAGAAGTAGAAATTTGAGTATCATCAGCGTATAGGTGTGGCGAAGTTTTTTCGAGGCATTCGGGTAAATTATTAATATATAATAAAAACAGCAAGGGACCAAGAATTGATCCCTGCGGAACTCCGCACACAATCGTTTTAGGTGATGACATTGCACTGTTGACAATGCATGCTTGCTCTCTATTAGTTAGATAGGACTTAAACCAATCCAGTTCCACATTTTTTATTCCAAATTGATCATTCATCTTTTGCAATAAGATTGTATGATCAATAGAATCAAAAGCTTTTCTAATATCAAGGAAAACAATTATGACAACCTAATTGAGACCTATGGCTCTGTTCATACTCTGTTAAAAAGTTTTTACCTGTTAAAAACAAACACGACCAAAACAAACAAATAAGACAATAGATGCACCTGACATTGCAAGCTGACTCGGCTGCGTGAATTTTGGAATGATTTTCAAATTTCATGCACACATAAATAAAACACACTTTTACTTTGCTTTTCGCCTTTATATTAGTTGACTGTTTAGGAAATTAAATTAAAATAAACCGTATAGACATCACTGTGCTATTACAACCTGAATATATTAAGCTGTACACTTGTCACTTGTGTTGATTTCAATGGTCTTTGCATATAGCATATAGTCACGTGCACGTAGTTGTATATATGACAGAACTATATACAATCAATTTTCTGTAGTATACGTTTGGTAAAGTTAAGGCCAAGTAGATATCCATGAACATTGTATCATTTTGAAAAGTGAAACGTAAACACATATTAATAAAAAATTTACCTGTTTTGAGCAGCCACCTTCAATTAAGCAAAGCGTGTTCAATCGCTGAATCAGACTTAGTTCATGCCAACGTACATTCATTAGAATGGAATATAGAAACCCGTACTTTGCTCGTAGGTCTTGCTTCGCTTTACCTCCTTCAACACCAGTGATTGCATTTAGAATCTCCATGACAAATGGGATATTGGTCTCCATTTCTTCCCACAACTTTTCAAACGAGAAGTTTATCATCATGCCGCATGAGTCTTGTCGTCCAGCGTGTAAAATAGAGCCTTTGTTTCTAAGGCAAAGGTTTTTGCAAGACGCATTTATATCATCAGTGATTTTTCTCTTCACCTCTCTAACTACGTTGGGACAATATTTCATAATTATATACGCGAGGACAGAGGCGTCTTCTGTTCGTGCAGCTGCTGTTATTTTCTCTATCTGACGTGCAGTAATCAGGGTCGAAGACGGGATTACAGTTGAGTTTGCGGTCGATGAAAAATCGAGCCTGCTTCTTACACTGCGAGTCGAAGTCGTAGTTGACTGAGCTATGTCTAGATGTATTGTACTGGGGCCAGGCACGTCCATCTCTGGTTCTTCTATACTCTCATCATCTTGTGACATTGATTGCCGTTTCGCCGGTTTTTTGTTTGAAATGTTGGGCGATTGCACAGGACATCTTTTCACAGTTACCTGCTCCTTTAAGTCAGTTTGTGCTTGTTGACATTTGCCTATGAATACATGGATTTTTTTAACGAAGGTTATGCATTTATTGCATACAGCCGTGGGAAGACCGTCCGATCTTTGTATAAAAATTCCACACGATTCGGATATTATTTTAACCAGAAACTTCTGTACTGCTGCTACCGATAAAACGTTTGTCATGCGCCGGCTTTCCGTTTCACATCCACATAATCTGCAGCATCCTTTATGTTTCTGTTTTAAATAAACTTTTCTAGGTGTAGATTGTGTACTGTTGTTCTCCATCGAAATACTGTATTGTACGCTCCTGGCTAATTGAATTTATAATATGCATATTTCGCATGTCGATTTCATGTATAATTATTATAATTATGCTATTTCAGTAAAAGGGATTTGACCAATGGGTGATAAGAACACCGCAGCCGATGCCAGGGCCTTCTCCAGCTCAAAGGCCCTGGGGACGAGGTTGTATCGCAAGCAAAATGCTGCCGATATGTACATGCAGGATGTACTACAACCAAAAAGTGTCTTTTTCACTGTATGTATGATTTAATGTCTTACACATGTTCTACATCAATTACCTTCTACAATTGTATCCAGGGACGCCGGAACGATGTGACGGCAAGGGTGGCAGATTTTCGTGAAAGGGCACTTTTGAATTGATATGTACTAAGAGATGTTTACAAAACATCGGGAGTTGAACTTCACCTAATCATGTTTTCTATTTATTGGATGATAGGGGTGTGAGGGGGTTCTCCGCCAGGCGATTATGCTATTCATGAAGCTCGATGACTGCAATTCTTGCGTTTTCTGAAGCAAATTAGTAAAAGAATTCCACTAACATTTCTGACAATTCGCTATTTTGCCAAGGCAATCCTTTAAATTGAAAGGACACCTTTGCCCCCCTTGCCCCTCGTGGTAAAGGGCAACAGGGGTGGCTGCCATTCCTGCCCCCCCCCCCAGTTGCGGCATCCCTGGTTGTATCTTACATCTCATCTTATAAAAAGTGCACTATAAAGTATAAACTTGGTGATCACATGTGTGAGTTTGCCACTGAATACAGAACAATGTTTATATAAAAATACTATAAAGTCGGTTTTTGTTCCAATTATCGTTTTACATGTATAATGCCACCTTCATGGCTTCCCCTATCACAAACCAACCGAACAATCTGCCGATGGGTAGACAAAATGTATTTGTTGACATTTCTGTTTAATATGCTTCAGATGACACCATTCATTGACATGATTAAGATTGCACTCTGTCAGAACTGAAAAAATATATAATAAGAAAGAAATTGTGAGCATTATTGTAGTGACACAGCCATATGTAGGCCACTAGAATTATTTCATATTATGCTAACAATAGACATATCTCAGATCTTATACAAAAGTCAGTTAAAATGTTAGTAATATTACATGTAATTGCTGGTAAGTCAATATATGTGCAGACAATAATCCACACTGGGTTGCTCTAGGAATCTTTAATATTAAACCTGATTTAGCAACATTCCACATTTGTTTAAAGCTATAAACATCTAGAAATGGAACACTATAAACTCTATAAACTCATTGCCTTTGCACATAATGGCAGATCACTGATAGTTGGTGCCTCAATGGGCTCCACCACAATGGGCAGAGCAGTCTGTAGGGTCGGCCATAGGGTTTTGTGTATATATAAGGATCTAATGGTATTTAATTCGAGTATACTGTATATATGTTATGACTAATTTTGGGTATTAGGTCTGGTATACAGCTTCTGATTGCTTTAGGTATTATGTAACATTTTGACCATAATAATAGGTATTTTGATCCATATTTATCAGCTATTTAGGATACCACGACCCCCCCCTGGCTGACCCCTAGTCTGATAGTTGGTGCCTCAATGGGCTCCATCGCAATGGGCAGATCGCTGATAGTTGGTGCCTCAATGGGCTAGACGACAGGCAGATCAATAGTTTTTGCCTCAATGGGCTCTAGATACCACAATGGACAGATCTATAGTTTTTGTCTCAATGGGCTCTACCACAACGGGCAGATCTATAGTTTTTGCCTCAACGGGCTCTGCCACATTGGCACAATGGGCAGATCTATAGTTTTTGCCTTGAATGGGCTCTACAATGGGCAGATCAATGATATTTTTGCCTCAATGGACTCTACTACAATGGATATAGAATGCTATTATTTTGTCCTACCACCATGGGCAGACTGTTTATAGTATCATTATTTTGTGTATCAAAAGGATTCACAGGTGTTGTAGTTGTTTTTGCATACACTACATGTGGTATATTACTTGTGTCGATCACAGAATCACATAATTATCTTGTAAGAAACATGTTTGTATACAACTTGAAACACTGACAAGTTTAGGTAAATTATCGACAGATAAGAATTCGACAGCAGGTTCTAAGACAACAAAGCCATCATTCAGAGCTTGCAAGTACATTTTGTCTCCTTGTAATAAGACATTATTTATAAATGATGTTTTTGACCAATCGGTCAGTGGTATATTTTGGGCAGTTTCTAAGACAACAAAGCCATTATCCAGAGCTTGCAAGTACATTTTGTCTCCTTGTAATAAGACGATTAGATGTTGCTTTTGACCAATCGATCAAAAGTATATTTTGGGCAGTTAAAAGTGCTGATAAACTCATAAAAGCACATTGTTTGCCTCTAGATTGAACCTCGGATTGAACACTAAAAATGTCATTGCCTGATGTATATAAGAAGAAAAAAATAGAGCCAAACTTACCTGAATGTTTCCGAATATTTTTGATCTCTTGCTGTCTTGTGATCCGTATTTACTGTAAAAGCTTGAAAATCTTCATGTTTTGACCGCTCCCCTCATTTACAGTGAAAATACAAAAAGTGTCCCACTTCCGCTTCTGTAGTTTGTTGTGATTTACTGTAATTTGTTCTGTTTTATCTGTAGCGATTACCGATTTATCGGCAAATACTGCGATAAAATTTAAATTTCGTTCCTTTTATGCAATGAAACCATAGGCAGCCCAGCAAAATGTGTAAAAATGCATTAAACGCTTAAAAATACGTATAAAGTTCGTCACAATTTGCTATCAAGCGATTTATTTGTGTAGCTCATTATACATGCAGATTCCGATGTTTACGTCATTGTATTTTCATATAGTATATTATCCTAAGGCGGGCAACTCTTTTACAAAAACATTTACACACACTAATACGCTCGCTTCAAACAACAACAAAACCCGCTACTTTCTGAAAACAAACTACATACAAAACACCTTGGATATTTTTTCTAACTTTATTCAAACTTTTTAGAGTTGAAAAAAGTTTAGAAGTATTTAAATTTCATGGATAAAAAGTGGGTTTTTATCGAAATTATTTTGTCGATAGGCGGGATGCAAAATGCACGACAAACGTCATCATCGGAAAAATCATCGGCTTGTTGCTTATTGGCTGTTGAAAAATCGGCAAATTCCGAATATAATATACTTCAGTCAATGAACTTTCTTCGGAATTTGCCGGTTTTTCAACAGCCAATAAGCAA